>JAHLJT010005437.1:12154276-12219197 GCA_031308135.1 Acheta domesticus
CTCACTTTATAAATAAAAACATAAACAAATCTAAACTCTTAATACAAAATACTCGTAAAACACTTGTACAAATTGTACTCACATAGATTCTTTTGTGGAGTTCTGTATCCCGCCCTCGTTGGCTTATTGATTAGCGTGCTCGCTTTCCACGAAACAACCCCGAGCTCGATTCCCGGCCGGGTCAATTAGAACTGTGCACTTTCTTTACAAAATGTCTCAGAATGACTTTGTGTGAGACGATGAGAAAGCCCATCCTAAGGTTCAGAAGAGCGGTGTATACGGTAAAGGGATGTCCTCGTGCTAACCACTCGAACACCCGTGGCCGAAAGGCTGTGTCACCGCCGGTCAGCTAAGACCCTTAGCAGGCTGTCGAGCCAAAGGACGGGAGTTTTGTATATTATACCAACACTTTAATAAATTGCCAAATTCTAAAACTAACTCATTTTTATATTTTTTGCTTCTATAGTATTCATAAAGAAAGATTAAAAATTTATCTGCTGCCAACTCGTGACAGGTTTAAGCAGAGTATACGAAACATCTGAGAGTTCTCGCATGGGTACGCTAGTACACAGTTCCGGGCAAATAGATATACATGTCCTATAACGTATTTGATGTATCGTAATCATAAAAGTAAATGAAAATATCCATGCCGAAATGTAATTGCCGGTTTCTATAATTATTTGAAGATGACAGAAATATGTATGTTTAAAGATCTATGTGCTAGTAACATGTAGTATAAAACTGATTTTGTTTAGGTAAATCAATTCATCATATCATCGCAACATAACAGCAATACTGATCCACCAACCTGTACATTTTTTATACATAATAAATTGACAATGTACTGAACCACCTAACAAAACACTATTATGGGTTATTTCACGTAAGATATGACCCAGATCGCAAAAAAATACCAACCTCCCGGAAATCACCCGCCATTCTGACTGCATTGGCTTAGGGACTTTTGATTACAATTTAAGTTGGAGAAAGTAGGTGCCAACCCCAACTGAAATACCCAACGTAATGGAAGTATTGTAGTCAGGGACTTTTCCTTGGCTGGCGACTGGTACACGTGCGTACAAATTAACTTTCTGCCAACTTCAAGCGTTTGAAACCCTGCAACACGTCGTGTGGAGCGGTGTGGAGATACTGAGGTTATGCAAGCGAGCAGCATGCCCGCACTTGCTCATTTCAAAATCGTTTCCTTGCGTTTCCAGTGCGTGATTGGTTTCGGAAAGAGGAACTTGAATTGTTTTTTCGATTGACATTTGTAAAATATGTCTTCAAATTCGAGAAGCAATTCTCCAATTAAGCAGAAAAGGAGGTGGATATTATCGAGTGGTGAAAGGCAGGTCCTTCTCAACGTTTATAAATTTAAGAAAGAGAAAAATTCTCGTAAAGAAGTGCAACTTCCTGAGAGCAGTGTCATTGCCAAAGTGGCTTTAATTGTGGGGGTAAGCTATTAATTTCACAATAATTATTTACATTTGATTGCATGCCAGAATGTTTTCATGATGAATATGTGTATGTGAATCATAATTTTTTAAAATTTGATTTGCACTGTTGTCTTCTCACATAGTTTTTTATTATATAAAGCTTTACTCTTTTATATAGACAACATAATTATTATCCTTTATTACTGTTGTTATTGTACATTTCCATAAAAACATATTTAAAGTTCTTATTTTTTTATGCTAATGTACAATAACAACAGTTATAAAGGATAATTATTGTGTTGTTTATGTATAAAAGAGTGAATCATAATTATTTTATTGAATTATATTACTATATTACAGAGACCTTATACAACTTTGGCAAGTCTTATTAAGTATTATAAGGCAGGAAAACCTATTAGAACTCCGAACAAGGAGAGGAAGCGGTCATGACCTGTGAGAGATTCAGTTGATGGCTTTTCTAGAGAAGCTATTGCCAGGTATATTTATCAGGAAGCTGATAATGGTAAGAGATTTTGTATTTTGAGGAATGATGAAGTATGTGACTCACTTTTGAAAGACTTTCCAAGACCAATTCATTTTGCAACGGGCAGGAGACTCTCACTTCAAGAGGTATGGCAGTATGTAAAAGAAAATTATGATACTTTCTTATTCAAAGGGTTGTGCACAACATTGTACAGAATTATTAAGGAATTGGGTTAGCATGGAGGAAAGGAGACCCCACATATCGTATTTGTGAGAAATGAAATTATTGTAAAGAGGTTGTATTTTGTAGCAGACTAAATGAAAAATAAGAGAAGTGAAAACCCAAGACTGTAGTGTACCTAGACAAGACATGGATCTATATGAATGGTAAAAGAGACCTTTCAAAATGGTTATATTACTTATGTGTAAAAATTATGAGACAAAACTATCTTTTCCAATAGGTTCAACTACATATTCATGGCTTCAACCAGGTACCAGTAAAGGAATAGTTAAGAGACCAGCAGAAGGAAGGAGGCTAGTTCATGCAGAAACAAGAGAAGGTTTTGTACCAGGTACACGTGTTTTGAGTTTTCATGACATTATGTACAAACTAAGGCATGTATAAAAGTTGTGACACTTTGTAAGTGCTGGTCTGATTTTTGCTACTGACCTTAAAAGGGGGCAAGATTATCACGGAGCAATGAACAGTTGTACTTTTGAATCCTGGGTTAAGAAACAACTGATTCCTGGCATTCGCAATTTAAGACCATGCATCATTGTCATGGACAATGCTTCTTACCATTCAAGACAGGTAGAGAGGAATCCAACAACAAAGTGGATTTCAAAAGCATACTACAACAAAACTGTATGTGGAAGGCCAGGGCAAAGAATGGAGAGAACAAAAGCTGTGTGAAATGAGGCAATAAATCAGGTAATGTTTTCAATAAACCACTATAAGAAAAACAGTAAATATATTCTAACATAATTGTAATTTTTAAAAAATAGTTACAACAGGAATCTAAAAAATTATATAATGCCTTTAATTGGTCACACCAGAAATGTGGAAAAATTCAGTGGCACATGCAGAGAAAATTATTGAAGACTACTATGAAGAAGAGGCAGTGGAAAAAGATTATGAAGAACTTGTAATAAATCTAAGTAGTGCAGCGGAACTGACACAGCAGAACAAGGCACAGGAGAGGAACAAGATCCAATTCCATTAGAGCCAATCCCAGGAACATCTGCAATGTGACAGTCCTGAAAGGGTTTTCAGAGATTTACCTCACAGAAACACCTTACATTTTAAGCAACCATCCATTATCATTGAAGTACATATAGGGCCCCACTGTGCTATGGAAAAGGTATTGCTTGAATTTACTCAATGGTTAGTTTCTGGTAATTGTAGGCAATTAAATTAATATTTTTACATTACAGTCAAATATTCCAACCAGTGTTTCAGTTAGTGTGTTTGGTTTGAGCCTGGTTGCAAAGTGAAACAAGTAAGTACACATTAATGAGTTTGGAATAGAAGTGATAATTGTGTTACATATTTACATATTACATGTTACATATTACAGATGAGTCCACGAATTAAAAACTTATGCCCCCTTAAAGCAACCACCACAGATAAGTTAATGTGAGAAACTGGGCCACACTGTCCTGTGGAAAAGGTGTGCTTGAATTTACATGATTGTAAGTTGGTGGTAATTGTAGGTTATTAAATTAATACTATTTCTTTACAGTCAATTGTTCCGGCCAGTGTTTAAGTTTTTGTTTGGATCGAGCCTGGTTGCAAAGTAAATCAAGTAAGTATGAATTAATAGATTGATTATGAGTGTCATATCCTGAATGAACATTTACCTTCTACTTCAGAAGATCACCAAAGAAACTATTTAAGTGTTTAACCATTTAATATACCATTAGTTCATCACTATTGTTTAACCGTTAGTTATTTTCTTTACATCATTTTCATAATACAGTTAATCATTACTGTTCAGACATAAGATGTTTTATTTAGTTGAAGTACAGATGATTAGAGATTTAAATGAATAAACTTTAAAGTTTTGAATGTGAAAGAAGCGTACTTACTTTACTAAATGTTTCAGATATACAATAATGGAGTTCTGAAGATGCATAATTTTATTAGATGGTTTGTAGAAATGGAAATCAGTTATGTGGTATTAGTGAGTACATATTTCATTATATTATTTGGCTTGATAGAGAGTATTGCTTAATGTTTACTATTGATGCACTATTCCGTTTTGGCTATTAATATTTCATTTTAAGTGAATGTTCACTTTTTGTAAATTTTATTGGTTTTTAGGTACATATTATTGTCATGTAATGTTTTGAATACTTTCATGTGAAGCAAATGTTGTTAGCATTCTGGACAATTTGGTTTTCCATTTGTGTCAGGAGTTTCAAGTAATATAAAGTTAAGTATCAAGTTTTTCCTATTACTTGTGGTAACGTTCTTTTTAATTTTCTTTAAAAGTTCTTTTCAAGAACATTATTTGCTCGTTACTATTTGCTCAAGGAATTTATTAATATAAATATTTGTTTTTATAACAATAACATGCCTATTTATTGAATTTATCCAAATTGGACATTAGATTCTGCATTAATTTTTCTATGTTGCAGGGTTGCTGTGTTTCACAGAAGATATTTCATTTTCTAAATAGGATTCAATTGCATTTTTATGTATATTATTTACATTATTTCATTGATTTATTTTATGTATTTTTGTTAAATTGTAAATCTCTATTATTTTGATTAATGCTCCTATATGCACGCTAGAAATCGACCTTCAGTCATCATCCTGATCGGGAGGATGGGTATGCTAACAATATATATAAAATTTTCAAGTTGTTTATTAATTTTTACGGTCAGCCAAATTTCTTAATGCTGATTTTTAATGTTAATTTTTAAAATTCAACTGAGGATTAACTATATTTTTATTCAATTTTTTATTTATATGGTAGCATACTTATTCCTTTGTTTTCCCTGGTTTTCCCCAATCGCTTAAGGAAAATGCCGGGATGTTTTGTAATGTTTGTAAGCCCAGAGGCATTAGGCTCTAAAATTGTTGTAAAAATTCAATAATTGATGTGAATATAATTTGCTGTGGACCATTGGTGTTCAAGAAATTTTAATGACTGCTCCTTGCAATTTGTCATAAAATCTGATCACCCAAGGTGCATAAGTTTATTCTTTACTGAACCTTCAAATTATATCAAATCATATATCTGATTTATTCTAATTTCACAAAATTTCAAACATTTGTCACTTCTGTACAATGGATTTCTTCATTCCTTTGATATGCATTGATTATGGTCATATGTTGATGTTATATACAAAAAACCATTAGGATTCAAAAATATCTAAGTTCAGTGAAGAATAGTTTTATTTCACTACTTTGTGTATTGTTTGAAAATTAAAGTTATTTTTGAGTATTGCATTTCATCTTTATTCTATACATATACATATCTATATATATCCCCTGATTTTTGCATAATTTCATTTTTGCTAGTTTTGTAATAAAATAACAATCTATTATTTTATTTATTCTTCAGTTTCAAAAATATTTTATTAATTCTGGAAATTAAAATAATTTTAAAATTATAAGTAATTTATTTAATGAAATGAATTATATTTAATTTTAAAATAATAATAATAATAATTATAATTTCATGAGTGAATTGTGAATTAAATTATTTTACTATTCGCCTATTGCTACTTATAAGTCAAAACAACATTAATAATTATAATTTCAGCAAATCTGCATTTCTGAAGGACACAACGTTCATTCAAATACGCCGCGTCGGTATCCTTCATGCACTTTCGCGTTTCATTTCGATAAGGTTGGCAGTGCCGAAATTCCGCCATGTTGAATTTTTAGGGTCTTTCTTACGTGAAGACACCCATAGCTTCGTTATTTGATTTGAAGCGCTAGATACTACGTATTTTGGTATGTGAATTATAGAAACCAAGGAGTCCTAGAATTCTGTTATTAGATTAGACATAAATATTTTAGATAAATTAATTTTTGACAGTTTATAGAAAAAATAGATGAATTCATTCACTGGGAGCAACTGACATGAAACAACAGCAAGATTAGTATTAATATGTAAAGGACCATTACTTAATTACATACCACTGTAAAAGTCCACTGCCCATATTGAAGAAAAATGTTCAACAGAGTTGACCAAAACATACAAATATTTTCCATTTGGGCAATTTGAATGAGATATGTGTAAATAGTCAAATCGAGAGTCATAACGAAAAGCTGCCCTGCTTCCTAGAGAATTTTTCACATTTGCTTTCTTCTTTACTGTATTGTTTTCAATGGTGCGTGTTCTTCTGCAAGTCGCTCTTGCCTCTGAGTAGCAGATTCCGAATTTTAATAGGCTGCCCATCCCTTAGCACTTGTATTCTGTTTTGACAACTGTAACTTTCGTTTCGGTATTCTTTCCAACAATTCAATTTTCACAAATTCTGTGAAAGAAGAGGTTGTTTAGAAAATATAAGATACCTGCATACGATATCTACATATTGTACATTGTACATTACTGTATATTTTGTACTGTAAATTTTTGTACTTTTAACTCTCTAAATACTTTAAAACTCACATGTTTTCTTGCCACAATTTGTGTACCAAACGGACTAAAGACAATGTTTGTACATTGACGTTCTTTACTACGTACTTTCAGTAAGGATTTCATTCAAATGTTCCACCAAAGTTCAAAACAAACAAATCACCAACGATCACTCGTGGACTTTACATAGCGTTGTTCAAACCCCAATGAATTTCGTACAAGACCATCTTCAATTCTGAGAATTGAAGATGGTCTTGATTTCGTAATAGTTCTGGACATTGATGAAAACAGTAGAAGATCTCAGACTTCATCCTCTGGTGGCGCGCATCTAAACTATTGATATTGATCCATTATTGAATGTGTGACGTAAGCCAGGCAAAGAATGTCCGGAAAAGTAATTATTTTCTGAATAAAGTAAGGTTTGAGATTGTAAAGCATAGCCTATGTTACTCCAGACCTTTAAAGGAAATTAGTACAAAAGTTTCATCAGTATTGGTTCAGTAGATTCAGAGATTATCGCGCTGTAAGTCAGTGCAGTTCTGTCTTTATATATTAGTATAGATATAAGTATTATATTATAAATTAAAAATTAAGATTCGATACAAGAATGGGAAGGTATGCTAACTACAAAATCTACTGAAAGCTAGTACTTATGAAATTTGGCAATGTGATTACATTATCTTTCACTTAAGCTGCAACTGTTTAATACAACCTGCCGACTATACTTTACCGTAAATAGATAATGATATTAGCTGAAAATTTGCCTTCAAAATATGGAATAAAATCTGAAACACAAATTCAAAACTACTCGATACACCGTCCTCGTAATGTTCAAATAAACTGAATCGTCATTTGTCACAAAAATAAATAAATCTTTCAGTAATTAAGTTAGCACAGTGATAAAATATTGAAAATAAACTGATCTGTTTATAGATTTTGACACTTATCACTAACTCATAAATCTGAAGTTCGCTAAGGTTCAGTAATGTTTAAAATTCATTATCTGTTGGTTAGTCATGGTTATTACAAACAAACCAGCTGAAATTATATTTCCAGTGAACTTGCAACAAGTAATGAAAGCACTTAAACACACAAAATGCAGTCAGATAGCTAAAAATAGTATATAAATCACAAAAAATCAAGTGCACAACCAGATGCATCAGTCTCAAAAGATGGCTTCAACCAGTATCAGTATTTTATGACAATATCAACCACGTCTGTCAGCAAAATTAGTTTTCTCAATATTTTCATGTCTCTTCTACACTTAATACATTCACGCCTAGATGCAATTAAAATCAATATCCAAGATACTTGCATATTTAACGAAAATTGCCATTATCTTTTTAAATATGAACATTTCAGGTTAAACATGGAAAGTACAAATCAACAAACAGCCCTCTCCAAGGAGGTTATATTGTATTATAATCTCTTTCCTATAGATATGCAATTCGTGTATAGATTGAACTCAATCGTAGTTCTCAGTCGTCACCCTCTGGTGTTGTGCAGCTAAACAATTGCACATTGATTCACCTTTGAATCTGTGATGTAACACTAGGTGAAAACAGTCAAGAAAAGAAATTATTTTGTAAATATATTATGGTTTATGATAGTAAATCATAGCCTATAGTACTCCAGACCTTTAAAGGAAGATAGTACAAAAGTTTCTTTCTCAGTAGATAGAGAGATTGTCACGCTGTAAGTCAGCGCAGCTCTGTCTTTATATATTAGTATAGATGAGTTTCACTTTTTGAGTAAACATATTAAGAAGTGATAAATAAACAAGAATTTCTGAAACTTACGGATTTATTTTATATTTTTACAAAATAAACACGTATCTCAGCCACAGAACATTAAACAGTACATTTATTATATTAAGTACTTTCACATTTTACTATTTTAAATGTCTTTAAACTTATTTTTATGACTTAAATCATATCCATACACCATGAAACTGAATATATGTAAATGACTGTGTAATTAAATATTATGAAATTGTATCTTATATTTAGGTAGCTCATATACAAGATTATGCACAGAAATGATTGCAATTTATATTGACTAGGGAAATGTTGGATTAATTTAATGAAAATATTTTCAATAATACTAGTTGAATTGTTAATAAATGATTCTAGAAGTCTTGTAAGCAATACTCTAGCGTAAGCTTGCACAAGTTTTCTTTAAAAAGTTAACTTTTTTCAAGAAGACTAGTCAATAGTATCCTAACGTGTACTGTTCCTTTTATTAAATAATGTATTTAACATATGTATAATACTATCCGTCGCTATCGCTCAGAAAAGAGCTTAGTACTCACCAACAAATGTTCAACCCTAACAATGGGACTTGGTTTATAATATGTAATTATCTAATACATGATTTTTTTTAAGTTTGAGCAATATGATTGTTCCATTTATGACGGTCATCTATATGTACATCCAAATATTTTGCAGACAACAATTTCTACTTGAGAGCACTTACAAACCTTTAAAACACATACATTCCCATGCATCTTGATTTTGCAACTATTGGCACACTATCAAAGTAGCTACCAGAAGTAACGAAGCCTTTTTTTCAGGTTGAAACTCAAAAGTTCCTTTTCAGCCAGTTTGCTATTCATTTTTTCTATGTGATATATTGCTAATTGGATCACTGCCTTGTTGAAACTAATAAATAAAATTAAATTAAATCTGCTCCCACATTTTTCCTCTATGTTCAAAATGGTGATACTTCGAAGAATGCTTATCAAAAAGGCACATCTAAAATTTTCATAAATTCTCAAAAAGAAGATATGAGTCAATAGCTAAAAGAATGCTGTTTGCTTATTTACAAGTTGGAAAGATTATAGGTCTCACCACGTAAGAAAAGACCCTAAAAATTCAACACGGCGGAGTTTAGGCACTGCCAACTTCATCGAAATGAAACGCAAAAGATACCGACGCGGCGTGTTTAAATGCACGTAGTGTTCTTCAGAAAGGCAGATTTGCTGAAATCATTTTATTTATGTTTTTTGACTTATAAATCGCAACAAGTATGTGGTAACAATTTAATTTATAATTTTTCATACGGAAATAAAATCTTCACAATTTTCATAATCTTCATTAAACTGAAAAATATATGAAATAGTAGAATCTCATTTATAATAAAAACTAATCTAAATGCCGTTATCAGAGGATTTATGGAATAAAGATGAAATTAAACACAAGGCTCAAAATAGCTTTAATTTTGAAGCAATATGCAGTGTAATGAAATAAAATTATACTTCACTGACTCGAAATATCTGTATCATGATTTTATACACATAACATTAACACCCGACTGTGATGAGAACTTATCAAAAGAATGAACGAAATTCATTGTACAGAAATGACAAAGGTTTGAAATTTAGTGAACCAGATACCTGAATTCATTTAACTTAAAGGTTTAGTAAAAGAATAACTTATGCATGACAGGTAGGTTAGATTTTAATAACAAATTGCAAGGGCAGTCATTAAACTATGGTCCACAGCAATTATCTTCACTTTTATCATTGAATTTTTACAAGAATTTTAGTTCCTAATTGCCCCTGGCGTACAAACATACATTTTATTCATGCATTTATCTCACACAATTGGAGAACACCAGGGAAAACAAGGAAATAAGTATGCTACCATTCTAACATTACCATATATAAAACAAATTAATAAAATATTTAGTTAATCCTAAATTGGGTTTTCTAAAAATTTTGATTAAAAATAAGCATCCAGCAATTTGGTTGACTCTACAAATTACTCGAAACACATCCTCCTAATCAGTATAACAGCTGAGGGCCAATTTCTAGCATGTATACAGAAACATATGACAAAATAATGGAGGTATTGAATTACGCAATCATGATAATATAAAAATAATTCCAATTATATAAATGAAAAATATTCCTTTAAACCCTGCAATCCTGGAACAAAGAAAAAATGCCTTTTTACTGAATTTTTAATGAACTGAACATTAGATTCTGCATCTAATGTATAATGCAGTATCTAATGTTCAGTTCACGATAAATTCAGTAAAAAGGCATTTTTTTACTATAACAACAATATTTGAGAAATAATAACATTCAACCAATAATGTTCTTCAAAGGGAAAAAAACAAAAAGTTTGGAAAAATGTACATAAATAAATAAAAATTTGCATTCTCCTTCTCACAAACCTTTCTACATACCAATTCTATTTAAAATCTCTTTTCAAATACAAATATACTACGACATCTCCAACAAACAATGACACACAATCTATATTATCTTACTCTGATACATTAAAACAAAACTCTTCTACTTCAAATATACATCTTTAATTTCCAACATAGTTCAAGAAATTGTTTCTACAATTATCCCACAAATTCTGACTTTATTACAAAACATCCTTCCTCCACTTTTTAATGTCTATTAATACAAATACTATTACACTAATAAAATGGAATTCTAATGGTCTAAAATGACAATCAAATCTTTTTCATCCCCGTTCTTTCTTAATATTGGCATGGGATGTATTTCTAAAACACATCTAATCCCTGAAGAAAAACTGCTCTTAAAATATTATAACATTTATAGAAATGATAAAATTTCTGACCATACACCTGTGGTGTAGCAATAATAATAATAATAATAATAATAATAATAATAATAATAATAATAATAATAAATGTGGGGCAAAAAGCACAAGTCGTACCGATAGTTATCGGAGCTCTGGGATTGGTTCTGGAAAATTTGAGTAAGAACTTGTCTAAACTCCCCCGTAATTCAAAAGACTGGGAAGTGCAAAAAATCGCTTTATTTGGAACAGCCCACATTTTGCGCAAAGTATTGTAGAGGCACAGACAGTCACCGGATCTGCTCCTTAGGTAGCTGGTTGCAACCTGGAGTAGATTTATATTCAGCCGACTCATAACATCTTTAGTCGTAATGTAGTGGAATAATAATAATAATAATAATAATAATTAAAATAATAATAATAATAATAATAATTAAATAATAATAATAATAATAATAATAATAATAATAATAATAATAATATTGAATTCTATATTTCATCAACAAATATTTTTGTCTGTATCTAAATTTTATAATTATAGCTTTACAAATTAAATTAAGTAACACTACTTACTCTCTATATTCAATTTGTAAACCCCAAACACACCCATTCCTTCTCAAATTTATAATCCAATTTTTCAATCTTCTAATCCAGTGATACACTTAGAAGATTTCAAAAGCAAAAACACTTCTTGGAGATACAACTGATCAAATCCTCAAGGTATTCATTTGCAACAAATATATCATTCAAAATAATTTAGTCATATGTACTCCCTTCAAAAAACTTATTACTCTAATCCCAACATTATAATACCAAATATTTTAAGTTCAATTATTACAAAAAATGTAAATCAACAATGCTTTCAATCTTCACTTTCTGAATTTGCTTTTTATCATCTTATTAAAATGTTTTAATTCTTCACTATTAAAAATGAATTATTCCCTTCATAACATTTGTATAAACTGGAATATGTAACGTACTTACATAAATTCAAATTTTAATTTCCCAAAAAACAATAAATAGATAATACTAAAATAAAAATTACAGAAACAGAAACATTAACTAAACATATAAAGATGCTTACACATTACACATTCAAACACTCACATTAGACCTTCCCATTCATACTGTATCTCTCCCTACATGTTACTTAAATCTTACTAAATTCAAACATAATCTAAGACTTTTTGACAACAAACTTCTCCAAGAAATATTAATAAGTTATCATGAACTATGAAAGAATGTGTAAACCAATATGAATTAGAAAAATTTCATTCCACAAATAACCCCAACATTAACAAAATGTTATTCTCCTGATCCAATATTAAACAACAGTCTACATCAGAATCAATTTTCAACAATCAAATCAGATTAAACTTGTAATGCAGAAATTATTGTTTTTTTTTCTCTTTTCCATATTACTTGGTCCCTTCACAAAATTTGAATATTCACAAAGCTTCAGGAAATGATTATATTTCAAACAAAATGATCAAAGGACTTAATTTAGAAATTACTAAATTATTTCTTTGCAATTCTTTCTCTTAACACAAATTTATTTTAAAAATAACTATATACTTAATGAATTTCCAATTTTATTCCGCATATTTTTTTCAAATCTAAATGATAATTATCAAAATTGAATTCTGGTATCTCCAGAAAAATATTTATACAAAGCATTCAACATCCTGGAAACAAGAAGTAAACACAGATAAAAAAAAAAATTAATGGCCACCAAATAACATAGCACATAGGTCATAAACATTAAATATTAGTGACTCCCATGTCAAAGTTCAGAAGGCCATAATTGCATATCTGAAATGAGTAGTAATGTAATATATGTTTCACTCACATGTTAACTCATTAAAAAGCATATTCACTTAATTCACTAAGCAACTGTATTCATCTGAACAGAAAAACTGAAGCACTGACAGGAACAGCTGACAATAATATGATTAATATTGAAATAAATTAATTTTAAATTAAATTAACTTGTACTCTTAATTTCCTTGTTGATTTGAGGCACATCATATGTTCTTGAACCAAACAAAATAAAGTTCTGTTAGAACTTTGAAAAATGAGAGAATATTTTAATTTAAAAAATTGTCTTAAATTCCCAATCCAGTAATTTCGGCACACACATTCTAAAAATCACTGGGGACCAACATGTACTTTTAATTTGATTCTGGGTAGCTGCTACAAGGTGTCAAGTGTTTAAGGTTAAGTTTCTGCAATATCAACAATTCTGCATAACCTTCTTCCATTGAATTTTTCCACATTCTGATGTGACATGGTAACAGATTTTTGTAATTCCTTCTCTTTTCATATGTTATGAAAAAATAGCCACCGTTGTATGATGTCTCTGTTACATAATAAGAATAAATAAATATGACATGTTATCATGGTCTAATTCTTATTACATGCAATAAGAATTCAATGATATTGTGACATTATTAGCTTACCTCTCACAATTTTCACTACTTTCGCTAAGACGCTGCTGTCAGGAACTTTCTTTTCCAGAATTTCTTCCTTTCAGAAGAATTTTATCCACTCATCAAGACCCACATTTTCTGTGTAACTGGAGAGTTGTTTCTTGTATTACAAGACACCGATGATAATGCCACGCAGAATATACAATAAAAGTTCCCCTCGGAAAAAAATCGCGCATTAGAAACGCAATGTACAGCTTTTAAATAAGAAATATGGGGTCAAGCTCGCTCGCATAGGCTCTCAATGCAATTTTTTTTGTCGCTAGGCGAGGAGTTGGCACACACTTAAATTGTACGCATGCATGCCAGTCACCAGCCAAGGAAAAGTCCCCGACAGCAATGCTTCCATTATGTGGGTATTTAAGTTAGGGTTGGAACCCACTTCCTCCAACGTTTATTCTAATCAAAAGTCCCTAAGCCAATGTAGTAAGTATGGCGGGTGTTTTCTGGGAGGTTGGTATTTTTTTGTGTTTTGGGTCATATCTTACGT
This sequence comes from Acheta domesticus, assembly GCA_031308135.1. Taxonomy (NCBI): domain Eukaryota; kingdom Metazoa; phylum Arthropoda; class Insecta; order Orthoptera; family Gryllidae; genus Acheta; species Acheta domesticus. Next base: position 12,168,326 of record JAHLJT010005437.1, read on the forward strand.
GAAATAAACCTTACTCTAGATTTTCAAGTGTGAGAGAAATACTGGGAACTATAAAAAGTATTAAATACTGCTGTAATTCCTTAAATCTTCTTTCTTTCAATTCTTTGAGAATTCAGTATACTTGGCAAAGCACACTTCTATGCAAAATACTCCCTGCCAACACACAAGGCACCTCACATCTCATCACTTCTCATTCACACATCCTTACCCACACCCCTACTTAGCATTAATATTGTACTTCTAACATGAGCCTTATTTCCTATTTTAGTATCAATATATACACAAACCATGTTGCCATGAATCCAGAATTTCTCATTAGATCGAAGAATCATTAACAACAGAACTAAGAAAAAATATAATATTCATCTTTAGTATTAAATAGAAATTAAATAAATTTCTATTCAAAATAAAGACATTTAAGAAAGGGTTTAACAATGCATTGCCCAATGTCTCTTCCTAATCAATAATCAGCCTGTAGATATAAATGATAGCCATACCTTTGTTTCTTCACTACAGGCTCCTCCTTCATTCTCATTAGGCTGAACAATCACAGCAAATGGAAGCTCCAACTCCTCCTGCACAGAAAAACAAAAATATGTCAGACAGAAAGCAAATGAGTAAATGACTAAAAGAACTTGTTCTTTCTTGTAAAATTCATATTATATAACAAATGTTATAATGCCTGCCCATTCCATCTTAATACTAATATAAAATTCGCCCTCATTCCTGCAGTGAGAAGAATATATCATTCCTTCAGTTCCTGCAACAAACATTTTTTCTGCATAGTTACTATATAATTTTAGCAAAGCCTTCTATAGCTGCACAACCATCCCTTGCCTTTACTCCAGTTCTGCAAGATACATCATTCTCATAATGCACTGACAGTAGCAGCAAGCTATTCGTAAGCGTGAGTAATCGTGATAAATGTTTGACCTAGATCCACACTGTAACATGTTCATTATGTACCTCACACTATCGGGTTAAGGATGACCTACGGAAAATTATCTTCTTATGCACTAGTTTGAATCTGATTAACTCACTTCTCTTTTACTCAATCAAAAAATATATGTTCCACCACAGAGGTATTACAAATTGTTCCTTTCTTTAACCCAAAAGGATTTGCATGTTAAAAAGTGTTAAAAATCATTTTACTTTAAGGAGTCATCCATAAATTACGTAATGCTAAAGGGGGAAGGAGGGGGTCTGAGGCAGCGTTACGCTGTTTTACAAGGGGCAGGGAGGGTATTGAAAATACGAATACACTAGAAATTTGAATTACATAATTTATGGACGGCTCCTAGGACATACTCATACAAGGCATAAGACTATACTCACATCAGATTCATCATCTTCTTCCTTCAGCAAATGATGTAAAGAGCTGGGTTCATCTTTTGCCTGAAAGAAAACACACTGTTTTTAAAAATCCAGGCTACCCAAGGATATGCTTCCAAAAACATCTTACGAAGAATTGATGAAAAAAATGACCAAGATTTCTCTCCAATAACAAACAAGAAATAAAACGGCTCTTTAAGATAATAAATGATAGTTAGTACATTAACTTATCATTTAGACAGAGTTATTTAAATACGTAAGATGCCCAGTGAAAGTGATTTCACGCTGGAGAGACACGATATTGAACAAACAAGTATCACATCACTGAACACGTAACATGTCAGCATCCTCTAGGCTGATGGTTTAATTTGCAAGATTTGAAGAAATCTCTGACTTAAATCAAAAGCTTCTCTGTCTACTTTGATTCAATTTTCTTTATCAGTCCTTTATCACATCCCATTGTTTTATTTCAATCTGAAGAAGTGACTTTCTTTATTGAAAGAAAGAAAATTAGAGTTATTTTCACTCATTGTAACAAGAAAGAAACAGATATTTAAGATGGCATTCGGCTGAGTATCATGTTACTTCAAAGGCATCTAATATGTAATTACTGAACAAGTAACATTTCTTATTAATCCTAGAATTACTACGGAGTAGCTGAACCTGGGCTTGTCCATTAAGCGCATCTGGAACTCACCACTTACGTTTTGAATTTATTGATATTTTTGTCGAATTTGAAGAATTATTAAACTGATAAAAGTAATAATATACATGTCCATTTATTTAAACAAAAAAATATTTTTCAACTTCTGGCTAAGTAAAAAAAATCAATATTTCTCCATCCATGTTTGTATTAAATGACAAAACATACTACTACATCTCAGTCACACAAATGCTGATGTATCTTCAAAACATAGTAATGTGACTACCAATGTGTTGTGAATGCTCAGTGTTTGTGGGAATAAAGTTGAATTATTTTACTCACAGCAACAGACACTGTAATTCATATTCTGAAACACACTTGTGGGAAATTACATCAAATTTCAAATACATCAAGACTTATAAGCATTACAACCACATAATTGCAACTGAAAAACGGACATTAACACAAACAGGCATACTAAATCTTAATGGTAAAGAGAGATAAGGGATAATCAATGGTTGATTATCCACTATCTCCCATTACCATTACGGATAACCAGAAGATCTCTGGTACCACCATGGAATTTATACTAAAATCTTCTCATCTCACAAGCAAAGAATCTACATATAAAGACAACTTATAAAGATTAACACCCATAATACTTTTTCTCCCTTTTTGATCTCCTATTCACAACAATTTACTTACATTTAATATAGCATAAAGTGACAATTTTTTTTGTGTGTGTATCTCTAAACACATTAATTTCCATTATTTTAGATCAATAACAATATTGTAGTTGGCCCTGTGGCCATCATAACCATATTGTGTCATCCTTATACCATAACGTTAAATCCAATAGTGGTTGCTAATGACTAAGTAAAGGACGTAACTTTAAAACACACATACACATGCAGGCACACGTGCCCTGACCACACCCACACACACACAAATATTGTGAAGCTAACTCACAATGAAATTCCAGCAATAATCATCTGCCTTTTCCACAGGCTCTTCTTTGACCTGGAGATAACAAAAGAAAACAGTTATTCACAAGTTCATCATGTACCTGAGTAACCCTTAAATACCGTACTTCAAGATATCTCAGGAGGTACAAAAAAAATTGCTTGTTTTCAAAGACAAGACCCAGCAAACTTCCTTTTTCTCTACTTACTTTTGAAGCTTACGTGATTACTACACATAATATATATGAATTTTCAATTTTGAAATAAATTGTTTTTAAAATCATAAGCATACATGGCTTATCAATGCATAACTACGTTCAATTACCTCCTGGCACTGAATGTTCAGAGTAATTCTCATTTAAGCTAGTCGGTGATTTTCAAGTACATCATCAACAAAGTTAGTTGTACTATTTTTACTCTCTTGAAAATAATAGAAAGAAAATAGCTCCCTCGCATTGGAAAATGAAATAACTACAGTAAAACTTGCTTCATACTGGACATTGTAATGCACAAATGTCTGCAATGCGAATATTAACCTCAGTCCTGGCAAACTTATATTCCATAGAATTCACTTGTTAAATGGGAAATATTGTAGAATCAAATACAGACACAAAATAGTGGCTTCTTGAGATTCTGCTTTGATTAAGTTTACTATTCCTTTTTATGTTTTCACATTCTTACATTTTCAGCATCAAGTGTGAAACATTTTTTTTGGGACTCTATTTTTTTTTAATATTTCAATAAATGATTTGAATTATTCTCGCATTGTACAGTTCACAATGAAATGTAACCAAATCATCATTGTCCAAATGGAAAATACAAAATAAAATGTCTCTAGTGCTGTTCTTAAAACATCAAAATCATTACAAGATGGAATAGAATGTATCATTTGCAAAACAGCAATAAACATTCAATAAAGTCCCCTTCTCTATTAAAATGAAACAATTAATAATCACTTTCTCATTCAATTCTATAAACATATCAATGCATTACTTTCATACAACTATTGTCACGAACAAAAAATTTTACAAAAATTGCCCCTTTTGGTAACTTGAAACAGAAATGTGAAAAGTTAATTTGGGCATGTTTGGCTGTTACTTGGTGAATGAATTTTCCTGTTTTCCAGTCATAAATATAAAACAATTGCCAAAATGAAGAGGCATTTGAATCGAAATTATGGCAACAAAAAAATTATTCACATGAAGTGGAAACACACAAATTATGTAATTTTCTATTTAAGTTCTAAAAGTCGTGAGAACATGCGAAACATACAAAAACTGATTACCTCCTCTAACTTAACAATACTTTCCGCTAAAATATCTATTCCGTCCATCGCAACCAGGACAAACCAAAACTGGTTTACAGTTTAAACTAATTCTTCGCAATAAAATGCAGAGTATAATAACCAACAATTAAGAGGCAGCGAGTATAATGAATTATAGAACAGTCTAAGCAACTCGCATTGGGAGAGCGCCTTCTAACGGCCAAAATGTGAAAATGCCAGTATGGTAGCGTAGCGAACCGCAAGAGAAAGGAACTATTGGCGACGCGGGCAATTTGAACTCTCATTTCATTTACCACTGCGCCAGTTTCAATATTAATTGAATGTTGTTATTTTTTGTAAAAGTTTACAAATAAAAATTGGAAATGGGAGGGAGATTACAGAAATAAACGATATGAAATGAAAACAATTTTTACAGCATTTAAAACATATTAGATATTAGTTAAAAACATTACATAGACACAAACTGCAGTGATAAATACAACTAATAATTAATTTGTAAAAAATAATATAATTTGGCCCGCACTTCCATCTTTTATACCTATCAGGGTCCCAAGACGAAGAAAACCTCCCCTGCTGCTCTGGTTCCAAAGAGATTGTGAGGACCACTTATCCCGAGACACACTCGGTCTCCAGAGCCCCGATAATTACTAATTAAAAATACTAAACAATCTTTTAGACATTTTTCAGCCATGAAACTAAAATCAACATTCTCAACAATTTGGCTACACTTTTCTTGGCATACACAATATTTAATTTTTAATGCATGAATGGTACTATCAAACACACACACTATTCATGTTATATTAGTTATAAAAGGAAAATTATATCCATCCATACTCTGTAATTTTCCTCTTTTGTGGTTTCATATTGTTGTGCTTATGTGAATGTATTTACCTGTTTTTGCACAATATATCCTTATTTTATTGGAACACAAATAAGTATAGGGTGTTTTGTTTATATACATATTGTAATCGGGTGGCGGGAGGTGGTACCTGCCGCTCTCTCTCACACTTAATTAATTTAATAATTTTATTTTCCCAACCACTTTCTGCATAGTCCGCACAACCGTTTACATTAAATGTATTTAGATAGGGCATGGAGTCGTGAGTTGTCCCATGCGGGAGCCAAACACACTATCGTTTTGCAACACTACCGGGTAATTGACTATTTCTATGCTAAAGACACCAGTTTGAGATACAAAATAGTAAACACATGAGTGTTTACTCCGATGTATTAAATAATTTCTCTCTTTTTTAAACTGACTTTCTCTTCATGTAATTTCGTGAATTCATAAAAAATACACGTTTACCTCAGTAAACAAAACACATGACATAGAAAATTAAAAACAAACACTAAGAATAAATACTAACAAGATTTTATACTCAATGAAACAATAAGACGTGTTTTTTCACCGAGAAGTTTTATGTGTTGTTTATTGACGTAACTCCACTTCATGGCACTACATATTCACGTCAAATGACACCTGCAACAAACTCGGCAGCATTTTGAATCTATCACATCACATATCACATGGCGGAGACCACAAACGATCCGTTCCTCGCCACAACATTCTGTCTTGGCATTGTTGTCCAAGCCTTTTATCATTTCTGCTCGAAAAAACACCATCACGCCCTCGTTCGTCTTGGTCTTCGTAAATTACAAAAATTTCTATTTTGCTTTCTCGGCGTCCCCCAGACTTGCTATCGTACTCCAAAATTTCCTAAAATTTGCATCCTTCGAACTGTGAATTTTGAACTGGCGTCCCACGTCCTGTTACGCCAAAAACGTCAAAATTCACGAGCTGGTATTTGCGTACTTACATCGGATGCATCATTCACTTGTCTAGTGTATACGTCATGTCCTTAATATAATATAGTTTCTATTTCGCCTTACCGGCGTTCTGCAAATTTGCTATTACATTAAAAAAATTACGTAAAATTGCTACTGTCTGAATTCCGAATTTCCAATTTGAACTTCACATAGCGTTTATCCAAAAACTTTAAAAATCACAAACTGCTGTTTGCTTACGTACATCAGGCATGTCATTCCCTTATCTACTGCACATTTTCGTCACGGATTCATTGACTCTTTTTATTAAAAACACGATAACCACTGATCTGATTTCGTTCGTGCATGGCTTAAAATGTTCATTAAAAATTGTGCCACTGGGTGTTAATGTCCTGTTCTATTTACATAGTCCTGCAATCCGGTTCTATTTACATATTCCCGTAATCCACAAAAATACCTATACGCGAAATAGCCGTCACTCTTTGAAACTGCTAATAGTCTCATTGGAACTAAAATATCCGTTTATCTGTTTCTCTCATAACCGGTATTCTTAGTGGGAAAAGCATGAAATGTCAGTGAATGATGCCAAATCTTTACAATATGTATAAAATATTTTCTTGGTTGAAGTTTATAATGTACAACAATAATCAATGTTGAATAAGGTCACATATTAAGTGTATTCTTTCTTCTTCATGATCTTCATTGGTGAAGAAGAAAAACCCTATGTTTTGCATGTTTTTATGCCCAGTCATAGAGCTTCTTGGGAGTCGTAATCGGATCATGATGTACTTGAATCGTTCAACGTGAATCCACTGCCGATACGTCACTCTGTCAATCATCGTCTCTTCAAACTTTTCCTGCAACATTTTAAGTCGTTTTAGTCCAGGACATTTGTCACACTTTTTAAAGTAATTGGAGAGTCAAAAATAACTTTTGTTAGGTGTACCGACAATCCTTCAATGTATTAACATCATCTGTTAACTTTGCGAGACCTCCTCCATCAAACATTAACTTTACTCGTATGTTTTCGTGATATACTCAAACACATACTGTATGTGTACCGTTAGCTCCTGGTAAAATGCAGTGCTTCAGTCTTAATTCAGCGAACTTTGAAAATCTGATCTTTAGATGCGGAGACTTTTCTTGAAAATGTCGGTAGGTTTCTTTCATGTTGCTCAGTATAATCCTCTTTTGTTTGTGAATCTAACCCCCATTGTCTCTCATTGAAATAAAAATATTTTTTTCTTTATTTATTCATGATACGGTTAACGTCATTTGAACAATAAAAAGCCACAACACATGGTGTACAGAAGCGACAATAGCTCTTCTGGATTTCACATGTGGAGTTGACAATATTCCTTTGTTGCTAGTTGTTTTGCAACAGTTATCATGTGAGTAGATGCATCGAAATGTTTTTTAACTTAAGGAAAAGACCAATCTTTGAAAATCGTTAAAATTTTAATTTTTATCATCAGTAGTTTCGTATCTTTTTTCGGCTGATTTTAAGGACAGGGTTCGGCTCACTAAAACAACGGCGCACGGTTCACTTGCGCATGGTTCACTCGCGCGGACCACGAGAACGAATCACTCAGGGAGCACTGCTTGCATTGTGCATTGTGCGGTGTGGTGCGAATGTGTAATGGAGAATTACAATGGTTAAATGCATAAAATGCGTTGCATGCATAATGTTAAATGCATAAAATGCGTTGGTAATTATGCGTTGGACAGACTCAAGGATGTTTTATGTTAACGCGAGGGCCGAAGGCCCGAGCCTCGTCCTCAACTTGGACACGGGTAGCGAAGCGTCACGATTCCACACGAAAGTGCGTTGGCCACGTGGCCGTTGGCACACTGTGGCGGCGCCGCGAATGACTCGTTCGGAACCGAATCGTGCGCGTCAATAGGAGCCGAACCCTGTTCTTAAAATCTACCCTTTTTTCAATTTTTCTATGATGTATTCATTTTCTTGTTCTTCTTCTACCTCTTCTATATCAAATATTCCTTTCTCTAAGGTTCGTCTTATTTTTTCCACTTTTGACGAGGATATGCTTTTTGACCCAGTTTGGTTTTTCTCAATAGGTGTTTCACCTAACATCAATATTGTTAAACTTTCTTTCAGATGTGATAATTTTACATTCTTGGCTGGCGCAGCTTCTGCTTCACTAGGAGATGGATCACCATTATCTGTGATTTCAATGTTCAATTACGAATTATTGTCTTCTTCTGAATTTCTATTCTGTTGACTTGTACCAGGTTTGCTGGAAAATGTTTCAGTGTTACTTTTAGAAGTTTGACTTTCATTTTATAAACCATTTTGAAATTCTCCATCTGTATATGTTACAAATTTTCAAGTTCGGCCTAATTTGCAAGTATTGTGTGCCCAACTTTTGAAGGATACTTCGTATTACATGTCTTAAATTTGTACATTCAGTTCTACCATACTTTTTTAGATTGAAAGGATTGAAACATGAATCAAAGCGTATCTTCTTTATACCTGCCATCTTCAATTATTTTTTGTCACTCTCCTAGAAAGAAAGAAGCGCATGGGCACTCACACACGCGTCACAAACGAGGATATTGTTTGCACTGTGTCACACACACTTGGATGTAAACTGATCCCAATGTTTGTATTGCTTGGTCGACTTCCTGCCGTTGCCTTGGGTGGTAAAAGACTTGCTGACATCGATGAAAGGGCGTGGGCAGTCAGTGGTATGAATAATAAAGAAGCATTTGCTTAGAGTATCTTCTCACGAGCATGAGCATTTGTTCTGAGAAAATTCTTCTACCAATGAGCATTTGCTCAACTTCGTATGAATAAAAATATTCTCCGAGTGATGAGTATATTCTCATAGAAAATTGAGGATATTCTCATTTGTCTACGTAGCTGGTGTGATTTTGTTCCGATTCGCGCTGTTATACAACTTGTTTTAACTATCTCATTTGCGTGCTGCCGGTGCAGTTGTTTATGAAAACTATCGTTGTTCCATTATGAAGAGTATATTTCGATCTTAAGCTTCAATTCCACGCGTAGTGGAGCAAATGAAATGCGGAAGCGTTATTTCAGTTGCCTAAAGCATCTCTATGATAACATGCAAGAGCTATACAGTTGCCATAACCCCTTCCTAATCATATAGGCCTCTACATACATCTCTCGCCGTATCAATAAAGGCATTTATTATTATTATTATTATTATTATTATTATTATTATTATTATTATTATTATTATTATATAGTGCGTAATTAAATACGGGCAAAACCATAACCTTCATTTCAAATAAGCAAGATATTGGAATTGTTAATTTTCATTATTTCGTAAATGTCTGAACGTTTTCATATTCTGGAGTCTTAAGCAGATTCAGGCCGGGGAACCATGTTTCACACCAGTAGTTCTATTCACATTTATTTGCATATAGTTTTGCTTGAATACCTTGTTGTATTCATCTATTCAGTCCCAAATATCGTAGTTTTTTATAAGAAAATATCGTAGTTTTTTATAAGAATGTGCGTACAATACAAGGTGCACACGAAATAAACCTGCATTCGTTCTGGCTCTTAATTTTTTATTTGTTAATTTTCTCTTCGGATTGTATAAATTTCATTCATTTGGATCAATTTTGATTACAAGGCCCATAACCTCAACGTGTTTTTCAAAGTGTTTAATGTCTGGCAAATACACAAATCTCTACCAACACCTTTAGATCTACTCACAAAAATAATTTCAATTTCGTTTCATATGAACGAGTACCACATCCAGTTTCCATCCTTTATTGGCTGAAAACGCGCGTTACGACGAATTTAATGTTTCTCTCCGAAAATCGTAACAAACTCCGCAAGTTTTATCCCGAAGCCCCGCCGTGTTACTTTTAGTTTATTATATTCACGAACAAAGTCATTTCTTGATGGATTACTACTTACAACAAAGGTACGATAACCTCACATTTAAAAGTGAGGCACCTCAAGACCAGACTCAAAACAATCGGAGGATATGCTCACGAAAGGAGTAAATTCTCGGTTTTTATTAATGTGGATGAGAGCATATGCTCTACCGAGCGTCGGAGAGTGAGAATTTTCTCACGTTTGAGAATTTACTCATTCTTTAAGAATATTCTTGAAACTTTTATTCATACGCTACCGAGCATCTACTCAGAAAACGCGAGTAAATAGCATTTGCTCAGTTTTATTCATACCACCCAGTGTTGCGCAAGGCCGCAAGTCCAGTGGAGGAAGACACAGAGAGCATTGACAAAGCGGTATGGCAGCGGCGGCCGAGAAAATACTCTGCGCTCCGTTGAATATTATTTTTTACGTGAATTCTAAAACAGAAGCCATTTTGAAAATTTGCAGAGATGGAGATGAAAGTCTAAAGAATTTATTGCCGTCGAGTTTAAAACAAAAAATCATAGGGGTCATTTTCAAAAACTCGTTTTAAAAAATATAAACAATTTAAAAAACACTATATAAAATATGCAATTATTTATAAACACTTGTTGAAATATTGCTTCTTTAGCTTTAATTTGAAATCAAGTTGAAATTTTTACAAGCAATACATTTGGAGTTAAAAATTATTAAACATCTCGACATTGGAGAAAAATTAATATATTTCAATACTTGTGACTTCAAAAATAATGTATTCTCGGCTAAAGAAAAAAATACGTGTCTCATACTTTTCATAATAGATAGTGTAAAAAAATATTAGAGAATTTGAAACACTTCAGTTTTTTTTCTGTCCGGTTTTACTTGGAATGACCCATATATATATATATATATATATATATATATATATATATATATATATATATACACATATACATATATGGGTCATTATATATAATGAGTCGAATTAAAGAAAGTCGTAGAAATGCAGCAAAATGGCTACGTGGTACACGTTCGTTACATTCCTTTGTTCCTATTTGTGAAGATCAAGAAATAATAAAAAACATGTTCCTTGAAAGAAAGTGCACATATTATCCAAGTTATATAAAGAGGAACTTAAAAAAACGTAAATCTGATACAACTTAATATTTTACATGTTTTGGAAAATTAAAAGAACTTTAAAACTCATTGCTCAGTGAACAGTTCCACTTATCTTCCTGTTGTGAAGCTTGTTCCCCCCAGCGTTACATTCGATAGCGGCACATACAACGACGGGCGCACGAGGTTCTCCCGGCGCTGTGAACGAGGTAAGATTTAAAAAATTCTCAAAAAGTTATTTTAACAGAAGCCATTTGAGTGCCAAAAAGTGAACTATTGACAGATATTGATGGAAGTCTTTGTAAATATAATATAATGTGAGTATTAAAAAATTAATGTATATTCTGGAATGATAAAAAAATACTAATTAGACAACTTTGGCATTGCCATTTTTGAAGGGTAAAATCATTAAATGTTTCATTAACAATAACTTGGGGCAGTACATAAGTGCCTTCATATTTTGGGTTATTTAGTGGTCAACAATGATGTGGTAAAGATACCAAGACTACATGATGTCCGTTTTTTTAAGGCCTGGTTATCAGACTGATGATTGTAGGTGTGTTAAAATGGATATGATTAGTACATTAGACATTAAAGCTAGTTTCCTTTTATCATCATTGTTAGTCATTGTAAAAATTATCATAATCTGTGACAGATGAAATTTTTTTGTGGGCATTTGAGGAACTCACCAAGAAGTTCTCTTAGTGTTATACTGTAAGCCAAAAGTGATGATTGAATTAAAAGAACAATGTATACTTACCTGATAATTCTTCAGTTTCTTTGTCTTATCAATAGATTCTCTACTCACCACAAAAGCACTTCCGCTCACAGACCACTTCAGCCAGTACCTTTCATTGTAGTAATGAAAGTCCAAAAGTTGATATGCAAGGTAGACCAGTGGGGCAAAATGTTCTTTGACCAGTGGTGAAAAATGACGCTAAAGTAAAATATTGCAAATGAAAATATAAAGAGCAGTGAAGGTAGATATAACTGATAACGAATGGTCTATTCCCAAAAATGTTTAGAGACAAATCATATGGGATTGCTGTGAAATACAGAAATAATTTGTGAAAAGTGTCGATGGGAAGCTATGACTGCTATGTATTTATTACTAATAAATGAGAGAAGAATTTAAAGTAGCAGTGCAATCTGTGCAAGTTTCCTCTCCTCATAACTTGTGACATCAACTACTAATGTAAATATATCTTAAAGCGAGATCAATGAAATGTAAGTATTAAAAACTAGTGTAGTTTTCAAATACCTTGCATATCTAATAGTCACATGATGACAAGTCATGGCACCTCTGTGTTAAATTACATGCTCTATAAACTAAATAGGAAATGGAAAAGAATCATCATTCTCAGCAATTTAAAACAATTCTTTAATATATAACATTTAAAAAATACAAAAAAAAGGTCTGGCCAGATCTTAAAAATTGAAAGAAGAAATGGAAGTAAAAAAGAAGAAATAAAAATTGTACAATTAAAATTTTAAAAAAAGTAAGTGGTCTGGCCAGACTGTATCAGGAAAAAAATATACAAAAAATGCGGTCTGGCCAGACCTTATAAATGAATCAATTAAAATAAAAAAGAATATCAATAATTAAAAGTGAAATAAACAAACTTCATGGTCTGGCCAGACTGTTCATTCTCCTCCTCCATCTCTGCACCATCTCCACGGGCTGAAAAGGGAAAGCAATTTCACTTGTAATATATTCCACTTTCAATCATTTATTAAGTGTTATAGGTACAATACTTAATGTGTATGAACATTCACAAAAAAACAAATTATTTAGTTTCGGGGTGAATAGGAAACCAAGAAAACAAGCAGGGAAGGGCTACTTCCCTTAGCTGGTTATCAATAAGATAGGGTTCTGAGAACCGTAGAACTAGAGGAACTAGTGGTGCTACAGAATGGCACAGACTTTCCCGCATTAGTTTTCTATTTTCCTGGGTCTTCGCTAGCTATTCGGAATTGCCACATACTCTTTCTTGCCAGCTACCATCTATCATCCCCAAAAGTACATTTTTTTGTCATTTTCTTAATTTTTCGGTTTCCTATTGGTAGAACAGAAACATTAATTTTAGAATATTAAAGAACACAAAAACCTAGCCGTAAATGGCAATTTTCTTTTAAAAATTATGTGCCGTTTAAGAGAAAATGGCGTTTTAGCACTACTAAAAATGCGAAATTTGAAGCTCATTTTCACAGAAAATTTTTGAGTTTTCAAAATACTTTATTTGAAGTTATTTGAAGCACTTACACTCACCAATATAATCATCTTTACAAATTGCGGATAATGTGCATATTAAAGATGTGAGAGATCTTTCAAAAAATTTACATTGATATAATTTTTGAAAAAAACAAAAAAAACTCAAAATAAACTTCACGCTATACTAATGAGTGTAATTAGCACTATCCGTTACAAAAGTTTCAAGAAAAAAAATATACGAGAAAATGACGTTTGAGCATTTCTGAAAATGCCGAAATTTGAGCTACTTTTCACAGAAAACGGTAGTGTTTTCGAGAAACTTTACTTGACATTATTTAAAGCATATATACTCGTAAATATAATAATGTAAAAAAAACGCCGATAATGTAAATATTAACGACGTGAGAGACAAGTAAAAAAATTTACATTTTGTAATTTTTGAAAAAAACAACCGATAGACCAAAATGGCTTGTATGTCATTGATAGAGTACATTTACCACTATCCCTACCAAAAGTTTAAAGAAAAAATTTGGAGCCGTTTTTGAGAAAATTTTATTTTTGTAATTTTTTAAAATTGCACATATTGCACGCAATATTGCACGAAAACTACCAAAATTGTGAAAAACATTTACATGACCTTTATTAAAGAACTCAATATGCAGAACAATTTTATTTGAAGAAAAAATCTCTATCTTCAATTTTGTAGTTGGAGAAAGACGCCGAAAAAAAATTCAAACTTTCACAATTTTCGAAAAATTCAGAGCTGTACGTGAAAATCGGACCTATGCCATGTTAAAAAGTGTATTTTCCTCTATTCATACAAGAAATTTAAAGAAAAAATTTGGAGCCGTTTTTGAGAAAATGTTGAAAAATCCCCGGGGGGCTTCGTATAAAGTACCCCCAAATTTTAAAGAATCTTTTTCAAAATCACCAAGCTTCGACTAGAATCAGATCGACTGGGGAATATCAATTTTGAAGAAAATCGACCGAACGGTTTAGGCGCTAGCGTTGACCAGAGACGGACAGACGGACAGACGGACGGAATGCTCTCAATCGATTTTTAAGTATAAAGAAGCAACAAATCATGGATTTTGACCACACCACGAGATAGAGGATTTTTTTCCCTTAATTTAGCAACTGGTTTTATCCACTTTTTCGTTTTCACGGCCCGGCAATTAATTTTTTTCCGCCGAAAATTGGCCATTTTTTCGCGCAGCATTACATAACTTTCCCTATACTACGTATATCACTCCGTGTATACGTACGTATACGGGAAAGTAAAAAGTAAAAATGCAAAGACGAGAAGTACGAAACAGTTTCATAAGGGGACAAAAACCGTCACATGAAGAGCCTTTAAACGGAAACTTCTTCAAGGGAGAGGACTCAGAAGAATCTGACTATTCTATAACGTCAGGAGACTCTGTTTTGGAAACACAGGTGGGGGTTGAAAGCCCTGGTGATGACCAGACCTCATGTTTTTGTGATGGACTATTTTCAGCCGACCACCGCGGAGAACTGTGGGTCCAGTGTCTTATGTGCGAAATGTGGGCTCACAAGACTGTGCTGTGTTAGCTGAAAAGGACACTTACATTTGTGATTTTTGTAACTGAATAAATATTAGTATACATTTTCATCTCATTGTAAGTTTGTGTAAGTAATAAAATAGCATTGTATTTGTAAATATGTAATTAGTTTCTGTAACCTCAAGTATTTCAATATATTTAATGGGGCTCATAATACCAGCAACAACCTTTTTTTTCGAAAATATGACTTCTTAGGAATTATTTATTTCTAGCAACTTTCTAAACCGTTAAGAAAGTTAATATTTTGCCATGCAGATTACAAAAATGTTGAAGTGTAAGTTTCCATAGTTTTAAAAACAATAGGGCTTTAATTTATTTTTTAAGTTCAAACAAAAAATGGGGGCTCAATGATTACCACCTTCTCCTCTACTGTTGCGCGTTGGGCCCAGAATAACAGCAGCTTGTCTGTGCGTTCAGACCCCCCTCCTCTAGCCTAGGAGTCCTGGAAGGTTAGCAGGTCCATTTCATCCAATCACAAAACTGCATAGCTCATAATTTGCCGCTTTTTTGCCGTTTTTGAGATGCGAAAACCAAAATTTGCCGCGAGCCATTTCCCACCAAAAAATCAGTGGTCCTGCTAACTTCCAATGGAAGCTAGCAGTCCATTTCATCTAATCAGGAAAACTGCATAGCTATAAGTTCAGCAATTTTGCCGTTTTTAGGATGTGAAAACCAAAGCTGATATCTCATTCTTTCAAAAAATATTAAGAATTAAAATACATTAAAGATACGGTCAATATCAAGAGCGCAATCAAAGAAGAAAAGGACGTCCCCCCGTAAAAAATCACACATAACAATCATAATCGACGCCAAAATTTCCCGAAACTAGTGAAAAACAAAATCTGTAATAAAAAATTTGTCGCCAACCTGTTAGACACAATTCCCGGGTTAGAATCCCAGATATGCACCTCTTAAATTAGCCCCATTCAATAAATAGACGCATTCTCTAGTAAAACCATTAGCTTTAACAATTCATACTGTGCGCCGAAATTAGCACTAACCGTGAGTGGCAAACATAATCATTAATAAAATAATTTGCCGCGGATCGGCTAGTTTAAATTACCCGGGTTCGAATCCCCAAAAATTACATTTTTGAAAGCCCCTTTCAAGGAAACGCGCGCGGTGTCTCCAAAACCATTAGCCATAACAATTCATTATGAGCGCCAATTAGCTGCATGAAAAATGTAAATATAATCTGTAATCAAAAAATTTGCCGCGCACGGCTGAGTTACAGTTCCCGGGTTCAAAATTCCAAAAATTTATTCTCTTCGAACGGCCTCTTTCCAGAAAAGCGCACCGTGTCTCCTAAACAATTGACCTAACAATTCCGCCTTGGCGCCAAACAATTAGCTGTAGGCAAGTGACAACTATAATCTGCAACCAAAATAGAATTGCCCGCGAACCGGTTAGTATCAGTTTCTCGGGTTCATATTTCCAAAAAAAATGTACCTTTCGAACGGCCTCTTTCCAGAAAAAGCGCGCCGTGTCACCTAAACAATTGACCTTAACAATTCCGGCTCTGCCACGAAATGATGCTGTTCAGTAAGTACCAACTACCCATCTGTAATCAAATAATTTGCCGCGAACCGGTTAGTTACTGTTTCCCGGGTTCAAAATATCAAAATGTACCTTTCGAACGGCCTCTTTCAAGAACAGTGCGCACGGTATCTCCTAAACCATTGACCTTAACCATTCCCCGCTGCTGCGCCAAAATCAGCTGTAGCAATATTAACTTCCATTAAACTTTTGATAATTAAGTTGTATTACCCAGTTGTTGGAATTATAGCGGAGATGCCCCTCTGCCCCTTTAACCTCCTTGCCCCGCGCCGAGTGTCATCTCCCTCCGGACGGGCTCAGGAGCCCAACAACAGCCTGCCGGAAGCGCTGACACTCAGTCTCCGGCAGTCGTGGCCATAGAGGAGAGATACAACTAGAGTGCGCGTGAGCCTACTGCGCAGGTTCAACATGCTGTGGTCGTAAGTCACGTGACTTTGGGACACCGGCAGCTCGTGCTGTATGGTGCTGTATGTAGCTTTTCGTGCTGTTTGCTGTTGTGGGGTGCTACAGCGTAATTATTTTGGGACGTTGTGGATATTTGTTCACTGCTTACGATCCAAAATCTTTTTCTTTTCAGGAAGTGCAATAATAATTTTACTTTGCAAATTGTGTTCCACAGGATGAAACAACTGTTTAAATGTCAGTTCACGCCAGTATGCAAGTGTGCCACAAGTAAATGATCCTGAACTGGGCAGTGAGGTACCAACTGACCGTATGTATTGCCATCAATACACAATCGTGAAACTAGATTGTCTCCCTATGTTGTGGACATTGTAACTTATATTGGAGGATTTTTAGTTACAAAGTTGCAAAAGTCTCTTGCTTATGTGGACTGTAAGCTAGTTCTTTGCCGGACTGATACTGATGAAGGATCATATTCCTTCATCCAGAGGAAAGGTAATTATGGACTGAAATACCCTTCTGCAGAAGTTATAAAAATCTGCAAAAGTGCAGAGGCAGATGTAAGAATACTTCAGGGAGAGTGACATTTTTAAAAAGGCAGCATGTAGTACAATTGTAAATAGATGTCTGAGAGAATTTGTGAATAGTTCTGTTTTTAGTAATTTAACATATTATATTATTGGTCAAGAGGCCATAATGAATCACAGGATGTATTTAATAAAGGCAATATTGTTTAATATATATGACATAAGATTAAAACATGTAGGAAGAGAGCACATCCAAATTACCAAAAAAATAGTATGGATCAGTTAACAAGAAAATGAATTTTAGTAATCCTATGTGTATTTACTGGTGTAAGTTGTGTTTATAGTATGTTAGTGTTAGTAATTTGTATGATTGTAGTTGATTTTATTAGTAAATTCTTTGAAAAATATGTATATCTGCTTCCAGGTCAAAGACCCCCATTGCGATCAGGTTTTTGTCCAGTTTTCCTGATCCATGAGCAAATGCTAAGATGTCCCCTTTTGGACATAAATGTAGCTTCACTACGCCCACGTTTCTTGTGCTTACTTGTAGTAGTAGTAGGAGTAAAGCCAGTGGCATGTTACTGTTAGTAATACAAAGAAAAAATAAAACATGCAGTTTGTTTATCAATGCAAATAGATTTTATATAACCTTGGGAGGGAAAATGTCTAATGTTATAGTTAAAATATTGGAAGAGCTTTTGAAGCTCAAGAAAATGAGTGAAGATGGAACTTTCCCCCAAATATCACATACAGTTTTTAGTGTTTTTGACTAATAAATCAAAATATAAATCAAAGGTAAAAGCCTTTTCCCCTCTATAAATCCTTGAAATATCATTTTGATAACTTGCTATTATAAATGACACTGATGTGAATCTTCAATATAGAATGTCTAACATTGAGTAATAGAAATTTGGATTAATGCATCCCATGGAGTCAATTTATTTTACAAATATATTTTATTTATAGTCCTATGTATTGTACTTGTAAAAAAGGTTTAGTGGAGTATGCGGTTGAAAGTGTCAAGTTGGACAAAATCGGAATTTTCATGTACTTGAGCAAATTAGAGCAGAAAAACTTAAATTCACTTTTCTGCTATAAGCAACATTTTTAGGGTTGCTTAATAAATGAGAAAATCACGCTGGGAATGAAACACCTTAAGTACGTATAAAATAAATCGTTTAATGCGAGACGGGTGTTCTTGTAGATGCCACCTAGCTGTCCCAAAGTCACGTGACACTGGCGCGAGAGATGTTGATACCCGGCTGGGCCTTCTGCGCAGCTCGGTGCACACTCTAGTATATCTCTCCTCTATGGTCGTGGCCTGCACAGGCAATGTTCTGTGAGAAAAAGAAAATGCGAGGTGGCGGGTGGATCAACGTACCGCCTTTATCCCAATGCATCTGGCGTCGTTTTCTGTGTGCGACATTAACCATATGT
Organism: Acheta domesticus; assembly: GCA_031308135.1. Taxonomy (NCBI): domain Eukaryota; kingdom Metazoa; phylum Arthropoda; class Insecta; order Orthoptera; family Gryllidae; genus Acheta; species Acheta domesticus. Next base: position 12,187,026 of record JAHLJT010005437.1, read on the forward strand.
TCATCAGAGTGTCGCAAACTTTAAGTACGGAGACGATATTTCGTTTTACTCCTCCTTTTTTGAAGACGTAAAAAACGTGTAAAGGGGGTTTGGCACGTGGTGATCACATGGCCAGGACGCAGGCCTCCTCTTGCCGCTTGCTATTAACCCACTGTCAAGACTCTCACCTAAGCAGACCTGTAATTAAATATTTCCGCTCTGTGTGGCGTTTTCTGGTCCAGGATTGACTACGGATAGAAGACGTCCGCGAGATTCAGAGCTTGCGTACATCTTACTGGCAAACCTAGGAGCTGCACAGCCTGCAAGGAAGTTGTAATGTTTGGTTTAATTGCATGTGTTTTTTATTTGTGTCTTAGGTGTTTTGTGACGCTTTGTGCATTAATTACTCATTGTTCAAGATATTGTATTGATGACTTGAACACCTCACATGGTGTGAATGCTGTTTACACAGCATATTTGTTTCAGTAACCTAATATTTGTACTGATGTCTTTAAACACCTCAGCATGGTGTGAATGTGTTTATACAGCAGATTTGTTTCTGTAACCTATCATTTCTCGTATAATTAAACTAAATGATAATATGGGATTATTTGTTTGCACTCTGAGCAACCGAGGAATGTGAAGTTAGCTGCCCCACCCAAAAAACTTTCTACAGTCCACTGCTGGAGTAGTAACACCTCACACCAGTTTTGCGTCATACTTCAACTTCCGTCCATACTTCAACAGACATACAATTATCAGTAACATAACACATTCATTCTACTCATTCACACCCACTGCACTTCACTACACTAGTCTTCTATTCTGTTCGCCACATCAGTGACTATACTGCGATTTTTGTAACTTTGTCCCTGATACGAATCAGCTGTTTCGCTGCCATCCAATCAGGAGCTTATATTTCGCGATAGTGACGTCACTATGGTGACGTTTAAGCTCCTTATTGGATGAAACCGTGAACAGCTGATTTTTGCCAGGGACAAGGTTACGAAAATCGCAGTATAGCTCGAAGTGTCCGTGGCGCTCAGGCCCATTTGAGGCGTGGCAGGTGGGGCGCGCCACAGTGTGTAATTTTGGCCAACTAGCTGGAAAAATTAAATTTTCGACTGACTTGAAATAGAAAAATTGTTATATTTCTGTGAAGTAGTTTGTCTGAACTATGTGGGAACGTTGTTAGTTTTCTCTTGAAGGTCACATGGACCCCATGATGCATGTCCAAACACGTCCATCGCCATTCCGCCAGCGCTCAGCTCTGAATGGCCCTTTTCAGTCCGTGAAGATCTCTTGGTAGGAATACAATACTTGTCTCATTTTGTGATTTGTAGGTTTACTATTAGTAATGTACATGCTTTTACAATTATGTTTATGTGGATAAAATTTAAGTATTAATTTTTGTTGTGCCTAAAAAACGTTAATGGAAAAGGTGAGCGATTTATATTGAATGTATTAACCGTTCTCCAAATTCAATTAGTTTTAGTGTCTTATACACCATTATACACCTTTCGGGCCATATACATTTTAAAACTAATACTTTGGGTTCTTAATCGTGAAAAGACTAGCTGCTTATATCGGCTTATCTAAATTATATATACATTTTTACAGAGAGGCTCTTCAAGTTACCCGCAGGTTATTTGATATACGAGTAAAAATTCAATTGATGAGAGATTGAAGCTGTTTTAAACGTTTCTTATATGAATTAGGAATTGTAGAACTTCAAAAAGCATTGTTGGACAAAATAAGTCTTACGTTAGATGTATTTGTCAAAAAATTGCAACCGGATTGCAAAACTCCGTAAGAAGGAGAGTCGTTCTTGAAAAATAATTCGTCCTGGCTACAAGAAACGCTTACCCTTCCTGATTAAATGTTAAAGGCAGTCCCAGGTCCATTTTCAGCTTTTTACTTTTGTATACTTTCATTTTATTTTTCTTGCATAGCATGTTTTGTAAAATTCAAATATTATGTCCAATTGAGCTAAGCAAATGCAAAGTTTGAAAAACGTATACCGTCACGAGGGCTAATACAAGTATTCAAATTTCCTAAATATTTTACGAAATATTTCGTAAAAATTTAAGTTTTACGAGCAGATTTGTTTATTCTATTTACACAACAGATCTTCAAAAACTACGAGAAATTCACTTCAAAGAGAGTTATTAATTTTTTCCTCCTAGTTCGTCAAAATTACACACTGTGCGGCGTTCCCCACGCGTCCCACGGCCGATGGCGAGCCTTCCCCGCCGCGTTCGGCTGCCTCTGCTTGCTCACACAGGGTAGCAAGCGTGTCATGAGCATAGAGATCTCTCCTCTATGGTCATGAGGCAGCGCGCGGAAGCAACGGTTATACCCTCGTACTTACCGATAAGCGCGCCTACTCACTGCTACGATCGAAGCGTCTGTGCTACTGAGCGGTTTCCGGCAATACCTGGCGAAACGCGCCATGCCAATTCGCAGTATGAATGTGTACGAAACATTTGGAATACCCATCTCCCAGTAGCACACGCCTGCAAAAACTAAAACATTTCTTGGGGCCTTTTTTTCCATTATTCTTTCGTTTACATACGACGTCTTTGCCCACTAAATCAATAAAACATGAGAATGAAACAACTTTAATGACAGTGAATAAATAGGGATACTACTGACTATGTTAAATCATGTACACCATTGCCTGATTTGGAAAGAACATCCCCCAATCGTGGTAGTACTACCACACTTCTCTCCATATCAAGTTAAAGGCAAAATCAAAGATAGAACATACTACAAATTGAAAACATAACATTGGCACAACTTTCTCATTTGGAGCAAGAAATGGTTCTGATACAATCCAGAAAAAAATGGCAAAATCCGTACACGCACTCAGCGAGCACGCACGCGCGTAGCAGCTACGCCACATAGAGCGAAGGAACTCGAGAGAAACAGAAACCTGACCAAGCTCCTGCAGGCAGGCAGCACGCACGCGCGTGGAGACCGGCCGCACGGAGGCGAGCGCTCAATGAGAGAATCGGCGAGCTGATGATGTCATTCCCAAGGCCCGTCGGATGACGGCCGTTCAGAACGCTTCCATTAAACCAGCACAGCCACTTTTAAAACACCGCACTGCTTTTGCACATTATTGAACTAATTCTAAATAATTGTACTGCAAAAGACTCCAGGTTGCAATGGCATAAACATACAATAAGCCGGATTAAATTGGGACGTAACATTCACAGTAGTGTAATATGTAATGGACTTGAAATGTGTAACGATATTGTATAATGTAATAATCTTTTAATGTGTAAATGAACTCATGGTATATTGCCTAAATATGCTATGTATCTAAGATGTGCCTCTCACTTTTACAAAAGACCGTAGCCAATTCATAAGACTGCGTATAGTTTGGAGTTGACATGTCAAGTAGTATTTTTATGTTCCATTCATAACATTGTATTGGGGAACTGTTTGATGACAAAATAAAATGTTTAATTACATAAAGTTACAGGGCCCTTTTACACCTTTTATGGGGAACATGACCCCCACACACACTGCATATCCCTTTGCCCAGTGAAAAAGATAAGGCCCCCATATACAAAACATCTTGCAATGATTATTCAAAAATGTCATGCCTTGCATCTGCTTTGCCCATAAAGTTCTTTCAGTGATTTGGCCGTAGTTTTGCTGCCCTGTCTTCATACCATCACATTTGCTGGCTACAATTAATAATTACATACACAAATAAGTTAGTGTTAGTATGATCTGGGAATTTCTGCAAATTGGAATTAGGCACAGAGTAGAAAATAATCCAACTTTCACAAAGCAAGTGTGGGCAATTACCATTTTCAACATTTTGGCGAGACTGCCTCATTTTTTAAATAACACGTGACAATAGAAATGCAGATCAATAGAGTAAAAATTTGTTTCATAATAGATAATTTGCGGATGGTACAGTTTCAAATGTACCATCTGCATCATAATAGAGAATTTGCGATTGTGGATGGTACAGTTTCAAATGTACTTTATTTACAATTTATTTTACATAAATGAAATTCTGAGTCATTTCTGCTTAAAGACACTTTATTCATAAACTATTCATATCAGCATACTATCATGTAGACATGAAAATAAAAGTCCAACAATCATGTACATACAAAAACATTTCCAATGATTGTAGTAATTTCATAAGTGTTTTGATTTGAAAATTGCCCATGGCCTAAGGTCTTTAAAACCATTATCAAGGTTGTAAATCCAACATTCCCACCCAAAAAGTTAATCGAATTGTGTGCATCTTGTAATTACTCTCAATTATCTATGTACACATTAAATCTTCTTAAAAACATTTTACCTACATCATTGACCCGTCAGATTCCAGATCTCACTTTCTTTATAATGTGTTTGAAAGTATAAAAAAAGAGACAAAACTGCTCTAATATTTATAACACAAAAACTAGAAAATGTCTTAGAAGTACTTCCTTTGATGAAGTCCTTCCTTTCATATACATCAATATGAATAAAAAGTAAAATAGAATGTAAACTAAGGATTGTTTTTGTTCCAAGATCATCAAAAATCAGTAGAGAAATTGTCAATTCAAAAAGTCCCCAATGAAGTGATAATAGGCATTGCAATAGAACTTCCAATCTTTTAAACTTTTCAATAAAAATATCTGAATGTGTTCTATTGTGTTTTTCCTAAATGAACCCTGTTATTACAGAATAATATTCATATTACAAGAGCGATCCGAGAAAGTGACGCAAAATCTGCAACCTCATAAATTGTAAGTATTTCATACATTGTTTTCTCATTGGCAGATTCCTTTCTGCCTCTTTCTTTCCATTACATTACATGCAAATAAATTGTACTTTCTTAACACAGTTTACCTTGACTATAAAAAGGCATATTCAAGTAGAATATATTAGATTTGGAAAATAGAGAATTTTGTCAAATTACATTGCAGATTATCTCCAATAATTAATGCAATTGTTAACTAGATATGAACATCTGGGATAACTGTAACACTAGTAAAACTACTTAGGAAAGTCTTCAGTATCTTATCAAGAAGTTGGCACCCAAGACAATCTAAACAATATCAAAATAATATTAAATCTTCGAAACAAGCTGTTATAAAAAATATATCAAGAGATTTTAAATAAAAAGAAATTAGAAAAATATAATCACTTTTTCCTGGACAGTATATAAAATTATTATACAACGAAATCAGAAATGAAATGAGATTAACTCCAATATGCAAAATTATGAATCATAGGAACTCATCTGGGGCTGAAAATAACAAAGATTATACTATCGCAAACATTTGTTCATCATAAATGTTCGAATTCAACCATACATTAACAAGGACAATTACTAACATTGTACATTTCAAAATTTATAAGTTCACCAAAAACAGTTTTTTTATCAATCACTTTAGGCTGTTTCCATTTCAAAAAAGGCCTGAAGAGCCCAGTGATCACTAGGATACGACTGTGTCATGATCACTTTCTGAATGCCAAGTAAACCAAAATGTTTCGGCACAAGCGCTCGAGGATGAGCATGACGAACATAAATGCGATCAAATCTGCATTTTGGTTTGAATCTTCCGGGAAACTCTTTATTTGTATTTCGCTGCATATCCCATGTGTACTGGCATTCTTTCCTTGATCCACAGGTTATCCACATGTCATCAACTCCAGGAGGAATTCCACCAAGAGAATCCAACTGCACAAAACACAAGAAGTTGATACAAATCATCACACACGAATTCAGGACTGAAACATGCAACTATTAAATTCAATCAGATATGTCTTCAATTGTTTATGAAGCAATTAAATTGTATCACATAGAAATAAAACACTTAACAATATTTACACTATTTTCATACAATGTACTACTGGCAAATTTTATGATCAAGGAAGAAAATTTTAAAAATGTTCTTTCAACATTACAAATGACTTTTGTTTGTTTGTAACATAAGCCAGGTATGTAGGCTATTTGACTTTCTTGTAAACACTATGTATTTCCTTTCTCGAAACTGTTGGCAATTTTTTCTCAATTTTTTTTTTCTTGATTAGAGCAGAAAATGCTGATAAAAATGGCACAGGTCTGAATTTCATTTAAACCTCTGTATTTAAAAAAATTCCAAGAGTTAAAAATTAATGGGCCTATTACTACAACTGTATTATTGAAAAACAAAATCATTTCTTCACAATTAGATCTTTAAATGTTATGAACAATTCATAACATTTAAAGATAAATTCATAACATGAGTCTGTCTTGTATCATTTCAAGAGGAATCAGAGAATTTTCCCAAAATACATATACAATTTTTTCTCATGAAAAATTTTTTCTTTGAAATTTTTGAAAGGAAAGAGCACTAATCATATGACATAAGGCATCATTTGATACTCTAAGAGTCAATTTTAGTCAACTATTAGAGGATCAAAATATTCAGAAAATGTGAAAGTAGTAGTTATACAACCTAATCCATGCAATTTTTAGAAGAAAAAAAACATCAAAATCACCGAAGTCAACTAGCAATCTTCAAAAGTTGGTTGTCATAAAACATCTACAGTAGAGCCCCTCCGATCTGATCCTCTTTCACCCGTTTTTTCACTACAAATTCTCATCTACTACTTGATGCCAATCCTTGCATATTGTGTTAGTACTTCAATATAATTTAATATAGTTTCAGGGCCTTAATTTTCACCCTCAGCAACTTAGTTTTCCTTCAAAAATTTTTATTTATTCATTAATATTGATTTTGCCCTTGAGTTATAATCTATATGTATGCCAACATTCTTCCAAACCATGAAGTAGTTCTGAAATGCAGTTTTCGGTATGGTGTTTAGTACCTTCAGCAATTCCACTTTTACTTCTTCAATGTTGGCAAAAACTCTTCTTTTAAAGGATTTCTTAAGCTTTGGGAATAAGATGAAGTAACAGAGCGCCATATTCCCTGAATACAGAGGCTGAGGCATCATAACAATCTAGCTTTTGCCTAAAAATTCACTAATAAGCAGTGAAGTGTGAGCAGGTGCTAGTGGTGTAACTGCCATGAATTGTTTCGACACAAAACCATGTGTTTTCTTTGAATTACTTCACGCAAATGTCGTGTAGTAGTACCAGTGGCAAGAATTCAAGATGCTCTACGCTGTTGAAACCCATGAAAACCATGATCAGAACCTTGAACTTCGATTGAATTTGACATCCTTTTTTTGTTTTGGCTCTTCAGGTAGCTTCCATTTGGATGATTCAGCCTTTGTTTCAATGACATATCCACACACTAATTTGTATGCATTAGTTGTGACCCGTTTAGGACCTCACTGTTGGCTTTATTCACATCTCCTGAGATGTTCATTTCACACAACTTTAGGCCAAAATTCAACAATTTCAGAATGCATTTTTCTGACTACACTTTTTATACCGAAAACATCTGTAAAAATGAGGAACAATATAAATCATTGACACTCTCAGTTTTAGAGGTCCCTCTACGATTGCAGTAAACGTGACATGCCATTTACGATATTTATACTCGTACATTGTTTTATGTAATTTATATGTTGATGATGTACAAACATAAACTTCACCACATACTTTTACTTGATCGTCATCAAATAAACTATGGATTATCAGTTTTCGTAGCTGAGGTAATTTCGGACACACACCGAAAATGCACTCAGATCCTCACAAGTATGTACAAAATAAGGTTTGATAAAAGGTAAAAAGTTGAAGTTTTTGCACAAAATATGCAAAAAAAAATAGTGTTGATAAATGTTGAACAAAAATAAATTACTTCTAAGCATTGAACACATCATAATAGTTATTTATGTATCAAGGGTTTGAAGTACATGTTTTTGCCCGCAGGGCGACTTCCAAACTTGAGGGCCTCTAGCCCCAGGGGTTGGAAGTTGCCTGAGGGGCAAAAATATCTAGTAATGCCCGTGGTTAATACAAAACTTTATGGTTTACTAGTTCATTGCTGCATAAAACAAGAATTCAAAAACATTTTATATTCATAACAGTCTTGCGTCTAAAGTGAAAAAACCAATTGTAATAGTCATTTGTCACTATGTCAGATAAAACAAAACAGAGTATATCTAATTTCAGTTGCATAATCGTTATTGACTGATTTGTTCATACAAAATGAATTGTGAAGTCTGCAGAAATTCTTGCAAAAGCTAACAAAACAACGGGCAGTGGTTTCCATTAAATCTTGATAAATATATGAAACTGTTTATGGTGTATTTGAGATTTACCAGTGTGAATACAGATGTAAATTGTGCGGATGAAACAGTACTTTTAGGTATTAGCATCTATTGTCAAAATGTTATTTAGAATATTGTATACCACCAAAAAATAACATTTCGAGGATGTTAGGCGATATGCCTTATTACTAATACTCATTACTACTACTAGTACTGCTGCTGCTGCTGCTGAAGAAGAATATAATTATGTCTCTAAAAAAGGTGATACGTAACAGTGAAATGCAAGTGATTGATGGCAATTATAAATTCACGGGAACATCCTAAAATTTGCAATTTCATATCAATTAAGCAAAAATAAGGTTTATAACAATTATTTTATTTATTCAGCCTCATGCCATTTATTTTTTGTATTTGCTTGCATCTTACCTTTAAAAATCAAATTCATAACTATGTTCTGTTGGTATTAGAGCGGGCCAATAAAGTATTCAAAAGACCCTAGGGCATAAAGAATCAGAAAGGCCCGCACGGGTATTAAGTATACCGTTAAGTGTTTTGTTTCAGGTCTGTAAACACACAGTACTGAACCAGTAAACCATAAAATCATTTTTATAAGGGAGATATTTAAGAAATGGCCTTGCCGTAAAATAAAAACTTTTATGTCTATAATTTTAAAATGGTTAATTTTGATCTGGGCTGTCTGGGTGATGTCCACGTTGAAGGCCTAAGGTGCGGGATGCAGCGTCACTCAAGAGTTCAGATCTTGACTCTGGCCCCCAGAAGCCTCTGACATAAGGTAATTTTATCATAAATTCTTACATGAAACTTTTTTGTGAGAAATTTATATACTTTAATTTTGTAAAGAGCATAATTTTTGGTGGAATTATATGTTAATATGGAGGTATATGGAAAATGGATGAAAAAACACCTTTAAACCAGCCCCCATACTCCCCACCCCCCCCCCCTTTAGGATTTTTAGTATATTGTGTGTGGTAAACATCAACAATCATGTCAAATTTCAAAACTCTGGAATTTTTTTCACTTGATTTGTCTCATTCGGACTGGGCTAATTTTATTAAATTTGAGTCCTACTGGCATAAAAATGTTGGCATGTTTTCTAACTGAAAACTTTACTTGTTTTCTACGATCAAGTGCCCTTCCTCTCACTAGAATCAAACTTTCTTGGACCTGTGATACAACTTTCCCCCTCCACAAACTGAAATCCTAAACAAATGAGACTTCAAGAAGTATTTCACTTTTTGTGGCCAGATCTGTCCAGCACAATAGTTCGCAAATTACCACAGGAATGGTTTCACACACACAACATACCCCACTGGTCGTTAACATGTTTCCACAGAGGGGAAGAAAGGGTTGGTGGGTTACTGAACTTCATGAGAAAGCAGTGTACGTGAAAAAGACATTGTTATTTCATAGAGAAACGTTTATTGACATTAACCTGTTTTTGCTTTAATTCATTAACAGAAATTACAATATTACTAGAAGAGTGAATAGATCTTAGTATTTTATGTAATCTGTCAAGAGAGACATTGCAGCAAGATATTGCGATGTGTCGGGGACCATCGCAGTCCTCCACCCTTGCGTCACGCCAAATTACCGGACGGCAGGAAAGAGCTACGCGCCCCCGAATTAGATATGCCCAGCCGCTCAAGCCCCCCATAAACTTTCAACTATCAATTATACCCTTTTACTGACAATACCGCGATGCGTCGGGTGACCATCGCACCCTCTCACCCCCGCGTCACGCCAATTACCGGAAGTTGGAAAGGGCCACGCGTCCACCGCGACCCAGATTTAGTTCCGCCCAACGGCCCAAGTTCTCCAGAAGCCCCTAACAATAAATCTTACCCTTTGTCCAACAATACTGGATGATCGACAGCCGGAACAACCATTTTAGCGACTTGGCGATCGCACCCGGCTCAATAATCCTCTAAAAGCCTATAAAATCATCACATGCCAAAGCAGAAGGGACACGTGCGCGCTCCTCCGGCCTAAATGCCGGCCAATGAACAACCAGAAGGCACCGTTGATGAAATAGAAGGTTCGAGAAGTTCAAATCCGACCAATAAAATCACTAGGCAGGAAGCACGTGCGCACTTTGAGATTTTTTCGAGAAAACGAGAAGAGGAGAGACGGGCGAGCGAGGCCAGAGAGGGAAGACGGGCGACAGACGCTAAGAGAGGACGGTCGTGCAGGGGAAGTCGTATAGGAGATAGAAACCAACAAGTAAAGTTTTGAGTAGATTAACAGTGGTAGTTAAGAAAACCACCGCATATTTAGGCAGTAATGAAACCTGCGGTCAGAAAGGGAAACGCAGCAGTGGGTAAGGCACACACTGAGCCGACACTGCGAAACTTGCCCGGGTCCTTCACGGAATAATTCCGATAGCCAAAGTTTGGCTTCGAGCGTCATACGCGGTCCAGGTGTCCGTGTGACGGCCTGGAGACTGCCGCACGCGAGCATCACGTCGCCACCGCCCGGTCCATCCACCGCCGAGTCCCGTCCGCCGGAGTCACTCACCCCGGAGGCAATCGGAGGCCAACCTTGCAACGTTCCGGCGTCGCCTCCTGAGGGTCCGACTACACTTCTCCGTCGCTCGGCGAGCAATCCAGTCGCGGGTGACATTACCATCTAACATCACAGATTGTAAGTTGTCATCACCATCATTCACTTAATCGGCTACTAAAGTGACAACAACCCAGCATCAACCTGAACAGTTTCTCTTCGTTTAATTTTTTGAATAAATTAGTCCCCGCCATTTGGTCGGGTGAACCAATTAATACCATAGCAAAGTGTTATTATTCTAAATCTTAAAGAAACCACCAAATGCAACCCTTCGACCCAGGCGCTCACCCCTGAGACGCTCAACGCCGGCGACATTAAGCAGGTAAGTGGGCATGCGCTTGGCGCCCTTATTAAATAAATTCAGCGCGTGTCCCCTCCTGCGACTTGGGACGACTGTCACACCATAAGTGTGTCGGCGCCTCCAGTTTGTGAGCAGTTCCATCACATAAATTGGCGCCCAACGTGGTTGTTTTTATACGAATAATTGAGCTTGGTGTAGACTCAGATCAGTAAATTGGACGCCCAACGTGGTTGTTTTTATACGAATAATTGAGCTTGTGTAGACTCAGATCATAAATTGGACGCCACAACGTGGTTGTTTTTATACGAATAATTGAGCTTGTGTAGACTCAGAGCATAAATTGACACCCAACGTGGTTTTCTATTCACGAATTCATTGAACTTGTGTAGCGGGCATCCTCATAAATTGGTCGCCCAACTTCGTTTTGTTTTTCACGTATAATCAGCTTGTGCAGCGTGCAGAGCATAAATTGACACACAACGTGGTTTTTAACTAGTATTTTACTTGTGTTACTCGCACCTGTGTTTTCTTATTGAACTCACTAATTCTTTCTTATCCATTTTCCGTTTACGCTTGCTCAATTATTGCCCAACGAAGGAGATGCATTTGGTTTTAATGTGTGTTTCTTTTGATATTTTGTATTTTATGAGGTTTTAAATCACTTTGCTTGCGTGTGAGACTTAAATTTTATATTGAACTTCCGGTAATTTTTACATATTTTGTATCAGTGAATGCTCAGAGTATTACAGTGATTCTCATAACTTAGAAGCCCAAAGTGTATTTATAAGAACATTTCACTCTCTTTTCAGACGCATAATTTCATTTTATTGTTATTTTCTTTTTACAATTTCTTAATGCGTCATATAGTGTTTAAGTGTGGTTAATTGAACTCTATTTTATTTTTTTCCTTTTTCATTATACGTGCTATTTCCGTCACGTAACAATTATATGTTTACTTAATAGTGTTTACTTTCTATTTGAAATTTTATGTTTATTTCTCAGTGTTATCCTCTAACATTTCATTGTGTGTGTTTTGTACTTTTCTTTTTATTGTGTTTGATTGTGTACTCATGTGTAACGCGCTGTAGGCGTCATTATCGTACTTACGTCACTTCGAGGATTGCTCGCTCCACGATGGCTGAAAATAATCCCATTCAAAACCCCGAGGTTTCTGACCCCGCTCCCGCAAACGCCGACGCGCCTGCCGAGCTCACGCCCCCAGCTGTTCTCGCCCCTACTGTCGGGGTTTCTTTAGAGCAGGTACTCGAGACGAGTACCGCCGAGGCCGGACCTACCCTCGCCGCGGCCGCTCCGACGCCACCCTCAGACCAAATGTCTCAATTTTTCAGCACTCTTATCGCAAAATTTGACGAACAGCGTCAAGAATTTTGTCAATTTCGATCACAATTTGACGAACAGCGTCAAGAATTAAATTCTAAATTTCAGGACTTGAATTCCAGATTTGATTCGAAATTTTGTGCCCTTGATAGTAGATTAGACGAACACCTCACTAATTTCACCCTTTTTCAAAGTGAGGTGTCTCAACAACTAAATTCGGTTAATTCAAAGGTCGATAAACAGAGCACTAAAATCGCCTCTCTCGCCTCTGCTGTTGAAAATAATTCTACGCAAATTTCTGACATCAAAGAACATTTAACAGGCCAACTAAAGAAATGCGAATCGCTCCAGTCTGAAACAGTTCAACAAATGACAGAATTTAAAGACAGCATAAACAAGGATATTGCAACCGTTTCAGAAAAGCAATTAAATTTGGGACATTGGGCTCGTGATAAATTTAAAGACAATGAATCCGAAATTTCCAACTTGAAAGGCGAGGTGACTAAGCAACTAAAAGGGGTTGACAATAAGATTGAAGGACTTCACGACTCCCTGAACAATAAAATTGAAACAGCAAAATTAGTTATCCAGGCACAGGCGGAAATGGAACGGAAAGAAATCGAAGTCAAAATAGGCGAACTAGAAATTAAAGTAGCGGAAAAGACTATTTCAGCTTTCCCGGTTAATGCTATGCCACTGTCAATTCCTCCAAATTTAAAATTCTCTGGTAATCGCGGTGAACAGCCCATTACGTTCTTACGTAATGTTGAAAATTATTTTGCTTTAGCGAGACACATTCCTGAATCTTCTAAACCGAAGGTTATAGCCCAAATGTTGGTTGACCATGCCCAAGAATGGTTCCAAACATTGTTACCAGTTCCGGCTGATTTTCAGGATTTTCGTTCCAAATTTATTAATCGTTTTTGGGATAGAAACACCCAATACAATTTTAAAATGGATTTGGCTAAAGGTAGATGGGACCAGAATGGTAACATGTCTATGCGGGATTATGCAGTGTCTCGCATTGCCCAACTTAAACAATGCGAACCTACCCCCCCTGACGACGAAATTATGTGGCTATTAACTCGTCATTATCCATATGTCATTCAAAACCTCCTTAAAACTAGTTTTGTAAAAGATCTTGAGCAATTTCAGATCTTATTGGGCGATTTCGACCAAACGAATGTGCAATTCGCTTCTTATCAAAATCAGAGTCAAAACTCTTCACGCCCACGTAATGGCAATAATAATAATCAGAATCGAGGATTTCCCCCACGCCATTCGCAAGGTCAAGAGCGTCCTTTTAACCACGGCCCTTCGCCGCACTTTCCCCCCGCCCCCTCCCCCCCGGCGCCGACCAGTTTTCCGCCTCCCTTCAATGCCGGTCAAGGCCAAACCGCGCCCCTTCTAGCGCCGCCTTCGACAGCCCCAGGTCAACCACCACAGAGGCCGTTAAACCGCTCAGGTCCGGAATAAATGGGAACACAGTTCTGGACCATTACCTAGAGGAAGATGTGGATTCCGCCATATCTTCGTAGTAATAGATGTGTTTACTAAATATGTTAAGTGTTTTCCTATTGTTAAACCTACTGCAAAGTCCTGTTTAAAACACCTAGTGCAAGGTTTCTTCAAAGAATGTGGGACGTATCAGCGTGTCCTCAGTGACAATGGCACGCAGTTCACGAGTGACCTTTGGCAGCAATCGCTAAATGATTTAGGTGTCCAAACAATCTTCTGTTCTATTAGGTCACCGAGATCAAACCCAAGCGAAAGAGTCATGAAAGAATTATCACGTTTGTTTCGGGTTTATGTGTCTCACAAGCATACCGCTTGGCCCGATTTACTACCGAAGATTAATACGTGGCTTAACCACATCCCCCATGAATCTTCCAGATTTACACCTTTCGAGGCTCAATTCAATAAGAAGCCGAAACCATTGTTTCCTATTTTAGCAAAAATGGCCACTCAAATTCCAATTTCCCCTGAGGATCGGTGTCAAATTATTCTCTCAAATTTAAAGAAAGCTGGTGATACGAGAAAACAACACCAGAAGAGTAAAACCCATTTATTTAAAGTCGGCGATAAAGTTTTAATCAAAGCTCTCAGAGTATCTAATCAGCCTGAAGGCCTTATTAGTAAATTCTTTCCTTTATTTGTAGGTCCTTACCAAATTATGAGGCTTGTAGCCCCCAACGCTTGCACTTTACGTAGCACAGATGGTTCCGAGGTTGGTCCTCACAATTTTTATAACCTTGTTCCTTTCAGAGATTAAACTAGATTAATTGGCTGAAAGAATAAAAGCCCTCATTTATGTCGCTCTGATTAGGTAACCTTATTTTAATTATATTCTTGTGGATCCAGCCCGGTTGCCCTGGCACGTCTTATTATTAATTAATTTCGTGGGTTCGCTACTACTTCAATGCTTTGGTTAAGTGATTGTTATAAGTGAACGTCGTTGTTGATTAAAAAGAGAGAGAAATAATTCAGATATCCCTTAGATATACTCTGTCGAGAGTTGACGAGAGTTATAGCCATTGACTTTAATTAATGAAACGAGCTCCATTCTGATATTATGAATTTAATGTTTTTGCAACCCAAGTCCTTTGTTTAATTCATTGGTTGTTTTCTCACGTCTACCATTCTATTTTCAATTCTCCATCGTGTTGATATTTTGTTTCCTCCTCTTGTGTTTTAAATAATTTGGCCACTGTTGACTATTATGCTTATCTATTATTTTGCAAATGTCGCATTTATTCCACTTGTTTTTATACCTCTAAAATCGTATTAAAAGAGCGTCAAATATAATAATGATTAACAGGGTTCCCACTTTTGGCTCTTCACTTTGCACAATTATTCAATTTGCAGTAGCGTTTAACTAGTTTTAGGTACCCCATTGTTTCATTTTGCCAGTCTTTCTAAGTTTTGTTTCCAATTATCCCTCTATGTTATCTTCTTAATTACTTATTTAGTGCTTAGTTTGCTCTTAGTTTGAGTAGGTGTTGCTAATGGCCCACCACCATTTCTTATTTTTGAAAAATGATAAAGATTATTTTCATTCATTTTCTTATCATTAATGTGTTTGTATTACTTCTTAAAGATTTTGTGTCCTAAATTTATTGGTCATCTAGTTTTTTAGAGATAGCTTTAGTGTTGTTCCTCTTCATTAATTTTATCCTTTTGCTTAATTAACTAGTATTGTCTTATCATGTTAGAGTTGTCATTGAAACCCCTAATTTTCGTTCTGGACATGCCAGGTTTTTGTGTTTTCACAGCTTCATCTGTCGGCACATGCTCCCCAAATTTATTTATCATCTATTTTTGTAAATGTCCTTTTTTTGTTCTTAGATTAAAAAAAAACATGTCCCATGCGTTTTTTTAATCTCATTGTACGGGGGGGTAATGCGATGTGTCGGGGACCATCGCAGTCCTCCACCCTTGCGTCACGCCAAATTACCGGACGGCAGGAAAGAACTACGCGCCCCCGAATTAGATATGCCCAGCCGCTCAAGCCCCCCATAAACTTTCAACTATCAATTATACCCTTTTACTGACAATACCGCGATGCGTCGGGTGACCATCGCACCCTCTCACCCCCGCGTCACGCCAAATTACCGGAAGTTGGAAAGGGCCACGCGTCCACCGCGACCCGATTTAGTTCCGCCCAACGGCCCAAGTTCTCCAGAAGCCCCTAACAATAAATCTTACCCTTTGTCCAACAATACTGGATGATCGACAGCCGGAACAACCATTTTAGCGACTTGGCGATCGCACCCGGCTCAATAATCCTCTAAAAGCCTATAAAATCATCACATGCCAAAGCAGAAGGGACACGTGCGCGCTCCTCCGGCCTAACAATGCCGGCCAATGAACAACCAGAAGGCACCGTTGATGAAATAGAAGGTTCGAGAAGTTCAAATCCGACCAATAAAATCACTAGGCAGGAAGCACGTGAGCACTTTGAGATTTTTTCGAAAAAACGAAAGGGACAGACGGGCGAGCGAGGCCAGAGAGGGAAGACGGGCGACAGACGCTAGAGAGGACGGTCGTGCAGGAGAAGTCGTATGGAGATAGAAACCAACAAGTAAAGTTTTGAGTAGATTAACAGTGGTAGTTAAGAAAACCACCGAATATTAGTCAGTTAATGAAACCTGCGGTAGAAAGGGAACAGCAGCAGTGGGTAAGGCACACACTGAGCCGACCACTGCGAAACTTGCCCGGTCTTCACGGAATTAATTCCGAATAGCCAAAGTTTGGCTTCGAGCGTCATACGCGGTCCAGGTGTCGTGTGACGGCCTGAGACGCGCGCGAGCATCACGTCGCCACCGCCCGGTCATCCACCGCCGACGTCCCGTGCGCCGGAGTCATCACCCCGGAGGCAATCGGAGGCCAACCTTGCAACGTTCCGGCGTCGCCTCCTGAGGGTCCGACTACACTTCTCCGTCGCTCGGCGAGCAATCCAGTCGCGGTGACATTACCATCTAACATCACAGATTGTAAGTTGTCATCACCATCATTCATTAATCGGCTACTAAAGTGACAATAACCCAGCATCAACCTGAACAGTTTCTCTTCGTTTAATTTTTTGAATAAATTAGTCCCCGCCATTTGGTCGGGTGAACCAATTAATACCATAGCAAAGTGTTATTATTCTAAATCTTAAGAAACCACCAAATGCAACCCTTCGACCCAGGGCGCTCACCCCTGAGACGCTCAACGCCGGCGACATTAAGCAGGTAAGTGGGCATGCGCTTGGCGCCCTTATTAAATAAATTCAGCGCGTGTCCCCTCCTGCGACTTGGGACGACTGTCACACCATAAGTGTGTCGGCGCCTCCATTTTGTGAGCAGTTCCATCACAATATTGAATCAACAAATATCAACCATTCTTCCTCTTCCTATTCTATTAGTTCAAAATCATGGATGTGATTGCTTTATAGATCAATCTATGAAACATGCCTGACCACGGGGCCAGGAGTTCACCCAAAAGAGGGAAGTTTTGTTTCGTATGGAAAAATTAATTGGTTCCTTGAAAAGATGGCCACTTAACGAAGGTGGCCATTTGTGCTGGCTTCACTGTTCTAAACTAGCAAATAGTATTCATTAAAAATTAATAAATATAAAATAATGTTTTAACTGATAATTAATATTATGCCTCAGTTAAGGGATTTTTAAAAAGTTTTCCTTTTAGTTAGCACATGCGTATAAGAATGAATAAAATGTCTTTCTTCCAGAAGCACACGTATTTAAGGGAAAATTTTTTAATCTAATATATAAAAAAGTAAATAATAATCAAGCCAACAAAATTAACTTAACCAGAGACTAAATTAATTAATTTTTTAAAAAATTAATTTAATTCGTTTAATTAATAAATTCTTAAAAAGTCCTTCATACTTCTATGTTATTGTGTGTGTTCAGGAGATAGAAAATTGTCACAGAAGTGTAACAAATCCTTAAACACCCTTACCTCTTTATCTCTCATATTCAAATCTCCTCCGAAAATGACAGTTTCAGTTTCAGGCATCTTCTGAACAGCTTCAAACAGACTCTTCACTGGCTCTTCCTTTCATCTTCAAACTCGCTTCCACTTTCCAGGTGGGTGTTAAAAAAATGCAAATTCAATTTTCCCACATGAGCCTGTAAAAATTATTAACTGATAATTTAGTTTGCATAGTTGAATTAGAATGACTTACACTTAAATGCATGGATAGGATAAACATTCTAATTTATCATACATGATACTGCACCATGATACTGCAATTGACAATTTTTTTTTTTTAATTTTACCCTTAGACTGCCATGTGTATCAAATTGATACATATGTGTATCACATGTGTTGATATACATTGATACACATTTTTCCTGCCAGATGGAGCCATGTGTATAATTCTGTTGCACAAGTTATGATATTTAGAGTAGTGAAAACATGGGTGTTGCCTGGTAGTGTAATTTTGAGATTACCATACGTGGGCAGTCAAAGGGTTAAATTTAAAAAAATTAAAAGAAATAATGAACAGGTCAATGCTGAAGTTTTTGCTTTCTCAGATAATTAGTACACAAAGAAAGTTTGATAAAAGCAACAATATAAACAACCCTCTAAATGGATCCACCTCTAAACAAAAAAATAAATTGTCATTTACATGCTTTGCCTGAACATGTTGAACAAACACATCATAATATGTATGAGTCACTAAAATTTAGTGGATCTTGAAGATTTTATTCATGTCCAAAGCAAACTCAAATATGTCGTAGCTCACCTAACTGTTTACTTCTGCCAGCAGTGTTATCAAGTCATACATGCTAATTTACTGCAAGAAATGGCTTCAAATTTTCAGTAAAACTTGGCAATCAAAAGACATTGAAACACATTTGATAAAAAATGACACAGTTAAAATCATTAGGGGTAGCACAAGTAATAATTTAAACTTGTGCCTTGATATTGAAATTCAATCATCAAACTTCGAATTTAGCACAGGGAACTGCAAACATGTTTAAAAAACAAGTGTAATATTATTTACAATTTAGGAACCTTATTAGGAAAATTCTGGATTATTTCCCACAGATTATTGAATTTAAATGTATGTAATATTTCTCTCAAAGTTAATAATTAAAACAATTTTCTAAAATAAATATTTAAAAACCCGACAGTTTATAAAAGGGTCTTGAATACAGCCACCGATCAGGGAATATCAATTTGAAAGAACGATTCAAAGTCAAAATTGCTTAAGCACTAGTATTCACTGCACACAGACAAACAGTGACATTTCATGTAAATCAACTTTTCGACCACAAGGCCCGACAAGGATCTCACAGAACAGGATAAAATGTGGATCCAATGACACACAATGTTAGAAGTAATTAACAACATATACAAATAAGATTTATCAACTTTTTCAGTATGAAGGCCTCACGATATGAGTTTTTCTGATAAAAGTTACCCCTTTCCACTACAGTATTACAATACTTTATCTCTACTAGGCAAGTACATAACATAGTGGGAATACACTCAGCACATATTCTACTTCTGAAGATTGTAAGGATTAAACAAAATAAAACAGATGGCATTATACGATTTTAAATACCGCATTTGCTCGGGTATAATGCCACTTTTTTTTTTTCCCAAAAAGTAACTCGTGAAATGGGGGTGCGGCTTACACACGAGATTAAATAAAAAACTAGTGGTGCAACAACCGCACATACTTTTCTGTGTTATTGGAAACAGCTACATAGGATTGAAATATTGCACTTTCTGCACTACTAACATCTTAGCTATTATTTGAAAACATCCAATTCAACCAAGAAGCGAACAACTCACTGTTTCCATCACAGTGTTGTCAAAACTATGTGAATTCTACAACTGCATAAAAATATAATACTTAAGTTTGTAAAATTGTATTGGAAAAAAAGCCTGAAACCATACAGCTATATCAAGTCACAACAATGACATGCAATTCACAGAAATTCACGACAGCGAAACAGAATTCCATTGTTGCATTCCCTACTCTCTGGTTTTCTCTAAAGAAAATTTAACTAGTGGTGCTTCCAATGCACATACACTCTCGCACTGCTCTATATGGTCCTAAATGCTATTCCACTACTTCATAAACCAGCAAAAGTGTATTCTACCAGCAAAGTTTCCATACTGAGACTCAAAATCCTATACTCAAAGTTAACGAACCGGCACTTATACCACTATGCCACACTAGCACTGCATGGGTTGAACAGAGCCATCAAAAGAATCTAACCGAGCTATAAAAAGGTAAATGCATGATAAAGAAACAATTGATACGATGAAACATATGCTTTACAAATCCAAGAAGAGACGTGAAAAATTGTTAAAAGTTAAACATTTTTACAGAAAAATATATACAGACATTTCCAGTACATTTATCATAATAATCAATATTTGTGATTCAAATCACTTCACATGGTTTTCAAAAAAGTTTATAGAATTCTCAATTATTTCCGTGACAGCAGAGAATTATGACAAATAACATTCCCTGGCCAGGACTTGAACCGGCAAAGCTTTCCTCAGAAGACTGTATCATGCTCGCTGATTAATGACTGCAACCACAACGGACTAGCGCAGGATTAACGGATTAACGACTGCAACCACAGCGGACCTAGGGGTGATCATATCACAGGATCTCAAGTGGGAGAAATAAATTGCTGCCGTCGCCTGAAAGGCTAATGCCACCACTTACCTGATTCAGAAGGCATTTCTTGACTTAACTGTGCCACTAGTTAGACAGGCTTATAGTTATACGCTAAGTGAGGCCAATTTGGAATATGCCAATGTTGTATGGGCACCATACTACAAAAGGACATTCAGCATTTGGAGAAATTGCAGCGAAAGATAACTAAACTGCCACAGGGTCCGCAGAACATGGACTACAATGATAGGTGTCAAAAATTTGGACTCACAACACTGGCGCGCAGAAGAGAAAGAAGCGACCTCATTGAGACCTACAAGATTCTTAAAGGAGAGTATGACGTACAAGGATTTGAGGAAATTTTCATTAGAGGGCCAGATGATAGACTTCAAGGACATAAAAGCCGATTGCAGAAAGAGAGAGTGGGGACCAACCTTCGTGCACAATTTATTGCCAATAGAATCGTAAATGCCTGGAACGCCTTACCACGAAGTCATGTGTCCGCGAGAAATGTAATGGCATTAGAGAGGAAACTGGATCAAGCCAACCAAGAAATTGATGTGTCCTGATAACCTCTAAGTGTTCTGATGCCCATTAAGTGACCTTATAAACTGATAAACTATGTATTATGAAATATGATGTGCAAGTGCTGTGTAATAGTAATGTACGCATATCAGCTTTGCTGCTGCCGTATAATAAATAAACAATGGATAGACATGACATTTACACTTATAAATCGTAATAGAGTATGGTGGTTTCATTTCTCGCATTAGGAAACAAAACATCCAGAGAATGTAAAAAAAATGTCCTTTAGGCACTCAGGGAAGGTACCTGGAAACATCATCATTCATAACAGAAAAACAAGTTCAATTTAGAGATTAGAAAACTATGATCTCCGATAAGTCTGTGCCATTCTATAGCACCACTAGTTTCTCTAAATTTAGCAACAGGGTTTTATCCACTTTTTTGTTACCAGATCTCAGCTGTAAGAGTTCTTCTGGCAAAAATTCGCTGTTTTCGAGTGCATGATTTCATAACTTTCTCTTCTTACAAAGTATTCACAGGCGAGAAAGTAATATAATTTCGGAACCATTAGGGATATGTAAGTTGATCACATGCATTCTGGTTATATTGTATTTCAAAACAACGTTGAAATACTCATATTTTACTTATATTAGTCCATACAGATATACACAAGACAACAATTGATTGACATGACAAACGTTTCATAAATCGAATAACAGAGTTGAAAAAATGTTTAAAAGATGCAATTTGGGAAAACGCCTGTATCGACGACAAATCCTGTATATTATCTGCCTTGATTCTACTCGTGAGCAGAAGTACTTCAATGATTTTCAATAAAGTTACTACATTTTTCAAAGATTTTTCTGAAACAACACATTCATCAAATTAAAATCCCCATTTGGGATTCGAACCCGGCATCTACAGAAGTGAGGTGCTCAGCCCCAACGAGTTTTAACCATCTCCGCTATTGGAAATTTCCATCAGGCTTCCTGTAAAGTACCCCCAAAAATTAAAATATCAGTTTTAAATTTCAACGAGCCTTGACACTAGTAAAAACGATTGGGGAACATCAATTTTGAAGAAAATCGGCTGAATAGTTTAGATGCTAGCGTTGACCTCAGACGGACAGACAGATGGGCGGACGTTTTGCCGTCAATCAATTTTGCAGTATCAAGAAGAAACAGAACATGAATTTGATTACACCACGAGATAGAGGATTTTTTTTCTGAATTTAGCAACAGGTTTTATCCACTTTTTCATTACGACACCTCTGCTGTAAGAGTTTTTCTGGCAAAAATTCCCTGTTTTCCGGCGCACGATTACATAACTTTCTCTTCTCATGAAGTATTCGTAAGGCAAGAAAGTAAAAAGGTAATACACCAGTTTTATGGTGATCTTTTTTAGCAAAATGGTAAATATGAAAAACTTGGCTCTGTACAGTTCCATGCCACATTTCTGACAAATATGATAATATTGTAACACACAAGCCATATCGATTATTACATTTTGTGCAAGTATTTTAGTGCTCGTGTAATAAATGACACTGTACTCTGAACACATTTCCTCATTACACAGTGTCAGGGAAAGTCGGATTAGAACCATTTATCCTTTAATTTCAGAGAATGAATTAATAGCATTGTTGCTAGGTTGCTAGAGCCAAACCGTTTAAATACAGTACAATCCCCCTTCATCGTTCACGGAATTTACGTTTTCCCGCAGTTACACCCATTTTCCCGGATCCCTTCGATTTTCCTTCATTCAGGTTAAATTATGCCCACTTTTATACTTTCGAAATTAAATTTTTCCTGCCGTTTGCACTTTTACAAGCCATTGTAGATCTGAGAACACCATTGTTTTTTCATGATTTGTTTGCCTTCTCTCACAAGTGTTACCTCTCTCGCGCGACGAGATTTATCTCATCTGCAACGAATTATGGTCTAGTTTGGAGTTCATTTGCTATAGTAAAGTTCTGGGGATAATTGTATGCACTTATAATACAATAGGAAGAAACAAGGATCTAATAATTAAAAGTGTAAACGAAAGTGAACATTTTTGCAAGAAGAGGAAATATGCCAGCTATTCGAAGTATGTAGAGTTGAAGGAAATTCTCAAGAACTGGTTCGGATGGCACGTGCTTCGAACATTCCCATGAGTGGCGTATTGTAACGTGGAAAAGCCCTGAACGTGGTCAGATAAGCTTTCCATTTAAAACTTCTCCACATCTAATAGCTGGTTTTATCGGTTCAAAATGCATTACAATATTGTTTAAATGATTGTGTGTAGGGAAGGAAATGCTGTACCAGAGGCAAGAGGGGAAACCCATGGACCTCATGAACGAGTATTCACCAAAGGATCTTCAACATAGATGAAACCGGTCTATAAATTGTTGTTTTACTTTCTCTCTTCTGAACAGAACTTTCACTTTTAAAGAAAAGAATTGCCATGGAGGCAGAAACTGTAAACTTAGGCTTACTGCAATGTTGGGAGTGAATGCCCACGGTTCTTAAAAGCTTTGCTCATTTGTTCTAGAAAAGCCCGAGAAACCTCAATGCTTCAACAATGTGAAAACCTGCCCACAAAATGTGAGGCGAATAAAAGAGCTTGGATGTTTTCCAGCCTTTTTGAGAGGCAAACGTGTGCTCTTGATGCAAAGATGGGAATGAAGATCAGAAGAATTCTTTATTTGTTGATGAGAGCTCTGCTCATCCAAAGCAAATGAACTTGAGAAATACCAGAATTGAATTCTTGCCGGCAAACTGCATAAGCAAGCTACAGCCAATGGATTTAGGTATAATCCATGCTTACATGACGTATTACAGAAAAAAATGATGTGCAGAGATTATTAGGTTTGAGAGAGTCAGCGAAGGGCATTGTCATTTAAAATATCTGTCCTTAATGCACTGCATATTGCAAAGGAATGATGAAAGAATGATGTAAATTAATCCACTATCTGCAAACGCTTTAGAAAAGTGAAGAGAAAGATGAAAAATATAGTGATCTTATTTCTGCACGGGAGAAGTTGAAAATAGATTACGAAGTTAGACTTCCTCCACTTAAATGATGAACTTGTGTCTATGCAGTGCCTGTAAAAAAGAAGGATCAATACAGTTCAGGGAGAAAATGACAGTGAAAGACGCAATAGTGATTTTGATGATGATGATGACGACGACAATTATGACAACAGTAGTGTGCCTTTTTGTGCAGAAGTTGTTTGTGCAATGAACACAATTGCAACAGATGGTGACTTTAATAGTTTTTATAATGTATATGAACTTGAAAAGCAAGTTGAAAGAATTCATCAGAAGAAGGCAAAACAGTCATTAATATTAGATTTTTTAAAATACTAGAATTCTTGTATTTTAAACTGGAAATAAAAGAAGTACAAAAATAATTCCTGATTGTTAATACTAAAGATAAAAGTGAACTGTAAATTTTCAGTATTTTATTACATGTGCAAAAGGATTTTTCCTCTGTTTACAGTTTCCTGCAATTTACACAATTTTTTCTTGGTCCCTTGGAAAGCTGTATTTTTAACTGTATCAATTCTGTGTAATGTGTTCACCAAACCAGAAATGTACACCTACGAGGTAGCTTACCTTCACATGTATCAAGTTTCTTCCCATACGTGATCCAGAAAAAGGAATAATATTATGTGAATCATAGTATATTGTAAACCTCCGAAGCAAAACAGCAGTAAAGTATTCTACATTATTTCCCTGAATACACATGTATTCAGGCAATTTCTCAGAAATATATCTGAAAGTTTCAGGAATAACTTCTTGCAAAAATACAACATCCGGTTTTTCTCTGGAAAAATAAGTAAATAAATTAAACAAAACCATTAATATACATAGAGTACATGTGTTAAAATGTGTGAAAACCCTTTTTTCCAGTGTTCCAAAAGCCTATTTTCAAGTCTTTTGAAGCTTTAATAGTACATAATTGAAATACAGTCACATCATATTATCAAATGAATCAATTTAATTAATAAGGAAAATTAATCACCCAACTGGGTATGCATTACTCAATCTAAATTTTTACTATCTAATTGTGTTGGAGAAATTAGACCTAAGTACTTCATGAAGTAACCATCATTCAAAATAGACTGCATTACAAGAACTAAAGTTGAATTAAAATGAATGTATGACTGACACCTTAATAAAAAAAACCTTCAAAATGTTTGGACTATAAACTTTGAGAAAAGACATGGTAGTTTTTATGGGAATGTATCTTCCACATATTATATTTGCACGTGAAATGAATGTGAATTTCCTCAAACAGCCATTTCTATCAGGTGGTCATCTTCATTAAAGACAATTTCTCCGTGGGGCCTTATTGATTCTTCCCATAAAGCAATGAACTCTCAAAGCATAAGAACTCTTCAAGAATGATTTTAACATAAAAATAATTTTCACAATGGATGCTAGTGAAATTTTACATTTTAAAAATAAATTGTGCTGAAACATACACCACCAATGAATGATACCTAGGGATTTGAAAAAAGTTAATAATCTTACAAATATTCCAAATTTTTTAAAACGTGTTCTGAACTGTTATCAAATTTTGTTGAATACGAAGATCCCTTAAAAAACAAAAATCGCAAAAGATGGAAAAAAATATTTGTCGATCATTTGATGGCACTGGGCATTTGAAGGATCGACAATATACACGAATTCCAGTAGAAAGTTTCCAGGGTTTACACAATCGTAAAAGTCTGATTAAATACTGAAAGAAAAAAAAAAGGCACACAAAACGTCTCCTTTTATCAAACAATCCACTTCCTACAACCTACAAAAACATACTTCAGGCAAGTTTTTTGCCTGAAAACTTTTATAGCCACTCATTCATTCATTCACAATGTCCATGTTAATGCCCGAATAGGTAATTAAAATGTAAGGTGGGGAAAAGTCTAAACAATGTTGCGGTACTTACTGGAAGATTATTTTACACACAGCTTTTGTTCTTCGTTTTAAATTGTGACCATCAAGACCATCCACATTCCAACTAATTACAGACAACTGGGAAGGTGGTTTTGTTGTTGGCTGACCGAGACCATATGCTTCAAACATTGATGCACTAAAACAAGCAAAAGAATGATGGAGATGACATATCCAAATCCAGACATCTGCACACAACCAAGGCTAGCATCAACCATAATTATTCATTTAACTTTGATGACTTCAACTTCAGTTTTTCAAATTCAACATTACACTGAAAGATAACAAAATTAAAATACAGTCAAAAAGCATTTACATGGAAGAAGTGGACATGAATTATGGATTATTACTTGACTGAATTTCACACAGCACATGGGCCATTCCATATTAAATCAACACAGTCATTTTACATCACCATCTCATATTCAAATGAAATTTGACACATAGGTAGTATGAATGGAGAATAAGAAAACTACCAATTTTGAGTAAAATATTTCCACCCGTTTCTGAAATACAGCCATGTAAAATTTTGCAAAATTGGCTACCCGAATATTTTTAAATTGATGTAGAACCTCACCAAATTAAGATAGAGAGCTGGAACATGTGTCATTTTGCAGCTTTCTTTATGGTCTTTTATATGATATACAACTCAATAGGGGTTGCGTTCAAAAAGTTTTTCAAATTTGAATTTAAAATTTTGATTTTGAGTTTTTTCAAAATGCACATCTTCAAAAAAATTGAAAAAATTCTATAATAATCCTTGTATATATCCAAACGATGGTGCAAGTTTAAAAATGGGACTGCAATGGGTTCATATGGTAATCTTTATTTAAAATGCACAATATTTACTTACTCTAGATTTTACTGATTTAAAATGCATTTTATTTCAAATTATAAGACCTAATATATACAAATTATTATTTAGTGTTTTTGTTGGTCACTGTGTTGGAATAGAGCAAACTGATTTGTATGTCATCTCATTGAGTACATTTAGCACTATCCCTACCAAAAGTTTTAACAAAAGATTTGGAGCCGTTTTTGAGAAAATCTTGTTTCTGTTATTTTTCAAATTTGCACACATTGCATGCAATATTGCGCGAAAACTACTAATATTTTCAAAAAAATGTACATGACTTTAATAAGAGAACTCATTATGGAAAACAAATTGTATTTGAAGGAAAATTTCTATCTTCAATTTTGTAGTTGTAGGAAGTTGCTGAAAAAATTCAAACTTTTGAAATTATCGAAAATTCAGTTAATTGTGAAAAAGGTACCTATGCCACATTTGTAAGTGTATTTTATTCTATTCTTACAAGAATTTAAAGAAAAAAATTGGAGCCGTTTTAGAAAAAAAATTGAAAATGTCCGGGGGGCTTCATGGAAAGTACCCCCAAAAATGAACGAAGGTTTTTCAAAATCGCAGAGCGACTTAGGCCAGATGGACAGAGGTTTCTTCAATTTTAAAAAAAAATCATAGGCATAGTTTAGGCGCTAGTGTTGTGAACATACACCAGACGGAAGGACGTTTTGCTTTCAATTGGTTTTTCGGTATCAAGGACCCACAAAACAAGGATTCTGGCTACTCCACGTATTAAAGGATTTTTTTTTATTAATTTAGCAACTGGATTTATCCACTTTTTCGTCATCAAAGTTCGGCAACGAATTTTTTTTCTGCCGAAAATCCGTGATTTTCGCGCAGCATTACATAACTATCCCTACACTCCGTATATACGTATGTATACGGGAAAGTAAAAAGGATTTGTAAATAAGTAAATTTGGAGGCATTGCAATATCAGATAGTGCATGTAATGAAAACGAAATTAGTGATGTTTTTGAAAAGGTAAGGTTAAAGTTATAATTTAATACAAGCAGTAGTAATAGTCCTCGTGATGGTTTTGCTTTAATTTCAAACCTCTTACTTCAAATCGATGCCACAAATTTACAATTTGACAAACCTGTTGCTTTTATACTGAACAAGTAAAACTCCTTTCAAAGAAAAAAAGCGCATATCAGTACAGTACATGATTTCCCGTATTGTCTTGTATGCGACTTACCATAAAACCATATTCTTATATTTCAAACATTCAGGGTTCATATTTTTTCATCCTAGTGCAATTAGATTTGAGTTCATTTGGCTTAAAACCTCAAATGAAATAAATTGATAAGTTTTTAAAGTGTACACTGTACACGAAACAAATACTTATTTAAACTAAGTGATAGTGATAAATTAGTGACTCTCATGATGAGATACATTTAAAACCAGGACATGATATTTTGAAAAAAAAAAAAAGTATTTTGGTTACAACAGAGTTTCATTTATTATGCATTGTAAGTGATAACGGTATTAATAGAAAGTGTATACAGCTTTTTTCGCCAGGAAAATAACTTATATTATGTATAATCTTACAGCTGAGGAAAGTAGACTTCTTTGCTTCTTACTTGATAGTGTAAGCACAATTTTATTTCGCATTTCAGTTTGTATGGCCTTCTTAGGCGGCCATCTTGAATGACTGTTTCAGGCCTTGTACGCAGCTTGTACGGCTACGGGGTGTAGGACCGTCACCGCGGCGGAATAGCTTCTCTCCCATCCCTTCGTCACCGTGGCTGAAGTTTTTACCTCCGCAGTTCATACACCGCGCTGCTCACCTGTTTACTCTCAAAATGCGCAGCTTTAGCCCCATTTCGTTTCTTCATTCGTCTGTGTCGATTTTTCAACCTCTCATGCCTCCTCTTTTCTTTATTGAATCATAGAGTAAAGATGTATATCCTTAGTCTATGATTGAATACACATCAATGATGTATACATATACTCCTAGATGGATGACTGGGGCCTTGGCGGTGAGGCCGCCCTAGGCGCCATTTTGCACGGCAAAAACCTTATTCCTGTTGCCGAAAGCGGTGTGTTGTAGTGAGTTTTCCCGTGTGTGATTAGTGTTAACATACGCAACTGTATTGTGTAGTGTTCTGTACATGCCTTTATAAAAAATGGTTATATCGTGCAGCGCTTACAATTGCACGAACAGGCAGAAAAAAGGCCAAAATATAAGCTTCCACAGGTAAATAAAAGTATTTTTATTTTTGACGTATTTAATACTGTCGTGCTACGTGAACAATTATGATATTTGTGTATTTCATTTATCGAAATATATTACTTGTTTCTAGATTTCCTTTGAAGAATGTGCTGGCAACAAAACAGTGGGTAGTTGCAATGGGAAGGAAAAATTTTGTTCCTAATAAATATAGTTATATATGCAGTGAACATTTTGCGTCAGAAGATTATGAAGTGCGACCTGAGGGTAGCAGGAAGACTCTTAAATTTAATGCTATACCAAGCATATTTAAATTTCCCCGACACCTTAATACACCAATTGTGAAGCGAATGCCACCAAAACACCGAAGTTCATCACCGGAATCCGAACCCTGCTCTAGTGATGTAAGTGATCACACCTACGCATTTGAAGGAATTACTAAGAAACCTCTTTCCCAGTTGTCACCTGAAAAAAAGAAAATGAAGAGGAAAATAAAGACTCTTCAACAGCAGATACGTTGCAAAACATTAAAAATCGAATGTTATAAAGACATAATTAATAAATTGAAAGATGACAACCTTATTAATGAGCATGCAACTCAAGTGTTGCATCATAATTTTTCAGGCATGGCTTTGGAAATGTTTGAAAATGAAATATGCAATGGTTCCAGAATGAATAATGGAAGAAGATATTCAGATGAAATGAAAAAATTTGCTCTCACTGTAAATTTCTATTCTCCGAGGGCTTATGAGTACTTGAGGAAAGTTTTCACTCTACCCGCTCAGAGTTCATTAGGAAATTGGATGGGATCGGGGAATTGCAATCCTCTTTTTTTAAAAGAAGTTCTTGAAGGAATTGGTAGAGGAAATGCTTCAAAAGAAGCAGCGTTGCTACTTGATAGCATGCACATAAAAGAAAGAACAGTCTATAATTCTTCTTTAGGCAAATATGAAGGATTTGCTGACTATGGTAACATAGACATTGAAGAATCTGATTCTTTGGCTTCACAGGCTCTCGTTTTCATGTTGGTTGGGATAAAAGATTTCTGGAAGTGCCCTATAGATTACTTTTACGTTAAAAATTTGATAGGAACAAACATTGCCAGTTTGATCAGAATTTCCTTGACATTAACTGCTGAACACGGGATCAGATTACTGTCACGTGCAGTATTAACAGTATTGTCACGTGCAGTATTGACCTCTTCTGAAGTAGTATAAGAAGTTTGTACCTGTAAGTCATCATAAAAAAGTCCTCATTTTTGCAAGTCTCTGGTAATACTACGTCAATGCTGTTCGTAGTTTTATGTAAATTATAAAATATATTTCGACAATTTATTGTTGCCTACAGCTTTACTTTTTTATGATGGAACAGAACCATGTTAATAAACACAATGTAAACGTGTTACACTCGTAAAAATCTACCGAACTGTCATGGGCTGCAATTGACATTCGAAGCTTTTGCCGTGCAACATGGCGCCCTGTACGGCCTCACCTTCGCCTATTGGGAAAGCGCGGAGTCAGCCATCTAGTGGTATATGTATACATCATTGATACACATGCCTCGGCGTCGACAGTTTACTCTTTGACTCAGCAGCAGAAAGCTGTTTTCGTTTAAACGTTTGAATTAAAAAAATATATATATTGATGTATTTTTCACGCTTCGTTTGTTTAAAGATTTTTTAAATGGTAGTTGAAGTGTAAGATAGAAATTGTCACATAGCCTATCGCGAGAAAGTACTGTTGTAGCACCACTAGTTTATTGTCCTTTAATACATACGAGAGAAAAATTTAAGAAAAAGTATGGAGGCGTTTTTGTGGAGAGAAAAAAGAGGCAAAGCGTTTCAAAATTGCTAGTATTTCAGACAAAATTACGCGAAAATACTCATATTTTCGAAAACTTGTACACAACCTTCTTCAAGATTTTTTGTTGTTTTTTTATTTTAGGTCGCATTAACATCAAGGTCAATAGCGATCACTAATGGGTTTAACGTTATGTAATGATATAGTGATGACAGGGGGTGTAAGGACGAACACACCCGAGGCGGGACTCGAACCCGCGATCCTGGTTAGTTAGAGATCACTGGAGCGCATGTATCTAGTAGACCCAATCCGTTTTAAGAACTCATTATCTCGCTGTGTTGTGGCTGTAAAGTTTTCGCAATCTGGAGGCATCGTGTAATAAGAAGGATTGGAAAAAAATGCAAGGGTCGAAGAAACATCAAGCTGGCTTAGAACATTTAAATTACAGAGGCAAGTCATCAAGCGTAACAATTTAACAAACCTACAAATTGAGGAAATTTTTGTCGTCACAACTGCACTCTAAATGTCACTCCAGAGAGCAAGAGAGATTATTTATTTCGTTTTACAAATTGGAAACTCATTCTGAAAAGGTCAGCCACATACTGAGGACATCAGATCCTTTCCAGAAAAAAAGAAATCCAACAGAAAATATTCTAAACCTTCGAAAGAAGAATACATTCGTTTACAAGTTTTATGTGTCAAATAAACAAATTATTGTGTGTAAGAAGTCTACCTCAACACTCTTCTATAAGCCAGAGGACGATAAAGAATGCACATTTACACAAAGATAAAATAACAGGAACACAAAATTGGACGATCGAGGTAGCAAAACTAAGGATAAAATACAAAATACGTGAAAGACAGAGTGAGGGCACACATTAAATCTTTCCCTAAAACAGAGAGTCACTATTGTAGGCCTAGTACTACTAATGAGTGCCTCGTCTCCAACGTAAATATCACGAAAAAGTACGACCTCTACAAGGAATGTTGTGTAAACGACAGATGTCAATTTCTAAAATTATCAATATATCGGAATATTTTTAATGAAGAATTTAATTTGGATTTCTTTCAGCCAAAAGCGGACAGATGCGAATACAGACTAATGAGTTGGAAAATAATATTTCTAATGATTTAAAATTAAAATACACTGAAAACGTAGATAACAAGGAAACAGGAGAAAGGAAAGAGAGGAAGATCATAAGATCAAAGATGAACATACAATTGTAGTGTCCTTTCATTTAGAAAAGTGATAGGAATTCCCGAGAGCAAACAAGTATTTTCTCATAGGAGAAAATAAATTTATTATCGACAGTTCTGTTCCCAACCAAAGATGTATATGCCATTTGGACAG
>JAHLJT010005437.1:12219297-12267968 GCA_031308135.1 Acheta domesticus
TTAAATTTACAGGAAGTTTATTTCATTAGCCTTCAGTAATATTATTAGTTAACATTATCTTTCTAAATTATATGATCAAAATAAACCTAATTGATTAATACTGACAATTATATTAATTTAAGTTATTCATTCAGTTACATAACTTACAGTAATAATACATTGTTTACTTGATAAATTACATGAATAATAGGCATGCAGTGTCTCATAATAAAAAGTAAAGTAAATATCATTTTAAACTACACGAAGACTCGTTATCACATAACAAATAACAGTAACAATAAACTAGTGGATTATGATACAGTGTCAGATAACTTACAATTTGAGTGAGTAATTCCCTTAACGTACAGTAGCAGTTTAATTTGCAGGAACTTCAATACATTAGAAGTAAATAATAATTACATTCATTGCAATATCTTGACATGGAATTATTTTATTAGATCACTGGTACAAAGAGTGGTCTCTCTTGTAGCGGTACATGGTTTTTAATTACAGAAGGTTAAAGCAATTGAGATATCTGATATGGACACATACTAGTAAGGTGACGTTTCAGCAGTGTTTTGAATTATTTATCATCAATAGTTTTTATGTTAACTGGGAGATTATTAAAGAGTTGTGCAGCAATGCAGAAAGGATCTTTGTTAGTTGAAGACTTACTAGTGTAAATCCTGTGGTAGTCCGTATGTTTACTAGTATGGTGGTTATGTATCTCTTTATTGCTCATAAATATTGATTTTGATTATTTCTCTATAGTAATATAACTTTGTAAGAGTAGTGTGCTACATCAGTGAGTAATTCATATTTAATAAAGAAATCTTTACAGGACTGTCTGGGATTCAGTTTGAAAATGCTTCTTATACATTTCATTTGTATTCCATTAATCTATCCATATTTATATATCCATATCTATCCATATTTATCTATCTTATACATTCCATTAATCTATCCATATTTTTTTGTGATGTACCATGCCAAATTTCAATACCGTATTGAAGTTGAGAGAAGATTATCCAATAATATACTGAAATAAGTGCATCAGTTTCCAGGTATCTGGAAAGGTATCTCAATACGAATATATTAGAGTTTATTTTATTACAAAGAGTATCCACTTGTTTGTTATATGTTAGGTTCTGATCTATGAATATTCCTAAGAACTTATGACAATGATTTTGGTTCACTGATTCATTGTCTATAGCCACTTTTATGTTTTGGTGTTGGTAACTGTGATGAAACTTGAAATTGATTAATACAGTTTTATCAACATTTAATTTTAATCATTGCAGACAAATAGCTTTTAATTGACTTTAATGTTTCAGTCAGATTAGTTTTCTAGATGACAAAGATTTTGCCCACTACTTATTAATGTTGCATCATCTGCATAAGAAATTACAGAGAAATTAGATGAGCTTGGAATATCATTAACATATAATAGAAATAGCAAAGGTCCAAGCACAGATCCTTGCGGAACCCCGGTGGTAATTGTATCAAAATTAGATATAACTTTGGATAAGAAATTATGAGATTGCCAGAAGATGTCAGTACATTGCCTCCGTCCTGTGAGGTATTATCTAATGAGGTCATTAACTCCACCCCTTATTCCATAGTAATCAAGTTTTGTCAACAGTTTTTCATGAGATACACTATCAAATGCATTTGAAAGATCAATGAATAAACCTGCTGTTTCTCTATTTGATTCCAAATTTCCAATGATTTCATATATGAACTCTACAATAACAGCTACAGTGATGGAGAAGCCCTTCCTGGAACCATGTTGTGCTTTATTGAGGATATTATTAGATTCAAGAAAACAATTATGTCTTGCTAATATAATGAGGTGGAGAATGAGTGATGTGAGAAGAGTAGAAAGATTGCATTTTCCAGTTATGGAAAGATGCAGATCATGGTGTGTTAAATCTGTTCAGTCCAAAATCTCCAATTTTAAATCGTGTGTTGGTAGCAAAGAATGTGATATCCTTGTTTTTCAAATTTTAGTGTTGTGTTTTGTGGTTGCATATCTGAGAGGGAGGGTCTTCATGATTACATTTGTTTTCATGGTGACCTCAGTGAGAGCTTTTTTTACTTTCCCATATACTATACATAAGTATGTATAGTATAGAAAGTTAAGTAATGCTGCGCAAAAAAACTTCGGATTTTCGGTAGAAAAACTCTTATTACAGGGCCCTGGCAATGAGAAAGTGGCTAAATCCAGTTGCTAAATTAAGAAAAAAAAATCTCCCAACTCGTGGTGCAGATAGAATCCCTATTTTGTGAGTCCTTGATACCAAAAAACCAATTGAAAGCAAAACATCCATCAGTCTGTGAACCATGCTAGTGATTAAATCTTTTAGTCGACTTTCTCCACAATTGATATTTTGTGATCTATCTTAATATTCTCGCGGCCCCTTGAATTAGTAACCAATATTTTGATTTTGGAGGGTACTTTACTTGAAGCCCCTGGGACATTTTCAAAAGAATGGCCCCAACAATTTTGAATACTATAAATATACTGTAAATTTTGTTATTGGATAGTCTGAAGGTCATTTAAAAGAATGGCGTAGGTCTTATGTTGGTTGAAAAGTCAAATTTTTTGAAAATTGAAAAGATTCAAAATTTTTTCGGCATCTTCATGCAACTACAATTATGAAGATACAGTGTTTGTTCTTAATGAAACGTGTTCATAAAAAACAGGTCTTCAAATAAGGTCATGTTCAACTTTTCCAAAACATAAGGGTCAATCCATTTTAAGTGGTCCAGCAGTGGTCGCTCGACGATCTCGAAAAATATCATACTTTGTACATAAATTTCCTTATATCTTGGCTGTTCAAAACCATTGTTAAATTTTTTTTATTGTACCTGGTTTACAAATGGCGGCCATTTTTGTTTCGCGCCGTGCGCCATTTTTCGCGTTTGCAGACATTTACTCTTTCCTATATTACTCAGATCGAGGGTGTTCTAGCATTCTACAACAAAAAGCATTCGATTCAGCATTCTCTGGCCTGCAAATCGAAATATTATTTACTTATTTTCTATGTTTTTATTTGGGAAATATCTGCAACCAAATCTATGGAACGCGAATGAACGAAATTCGTTTTTCAGAGAGTAATTTTTCAAAGAAGGAATAGAATCTAAGCCTTAATTTTTCTGTGCATTTACACACAACAGTATAGTTACTTTTTGCAAAATATCATTGGTATATAACGTACCCATTAAAAATTACATCCCATGAAAATTGGAATTTTGGATTTTTTCCCAATTTTGAACTGTAATATCTCTGTTGGGGGACCAGATAAAAATCTGAAAATTGCACGCCTGCTAGACCGCTATCATACCAAGCTTCAGTAAAAATTACAACTTTTAGATTTAACTCCAAGTATTTTTAAAAAAAATTGAAAACTTACGAAAAAAAAAGGCTTCATTTCCCCATTGAGGATACTTTGTGACAAGTAGTAATCACATTATTTTGAAGCTATTTAAACTAAAATATACATTGATTTAAAATAATTAATTATAATTAATAATTAATACACATAAAAGTGGCCTAATATATAATTTTCAATATTACGTATACTTTACTCTAAAACAAACTTACAATTTGACATCTACGTCCGTATATGAAAATATGGTTATCTTGATTTTGAAAGATGAACCGCATGAAACAAAAATTATTTATAAAATACAACAAATAAATTAATTCAGCGTTTTGTTTATGTTTTTGCATTTAAACTTGCCATTCTGTTTACTATTTCTGAAGGTTTCTGGAGAGATACGAACGGTCGCACCGTTCTTGGTGCAAATAATGTGACTAAATTAAAAGAAAATACAAGAGTGACTGAATTAAAGGAAAAATACAAAATAGGTAAATAATATTTCGATTTGCAGGCCAGAGTATGCTGAATCGAATGCTCTTTATTCTAGAATGCTAGAACCACCTAGAGCTGAGTTAATTAGGAAAGAGTAAATGTCTGCGAACGCGAAAAATGGCGCACGCGCGAAAACAAAATGGCCGCCATTTGTAAACCAAGTACAATAAAAAAAAGTTAAAAATGGGTTTGAACAGCCAAAACATGAGGAAATTTATGTACAAATGATTTTTTTTCGAGATGGTCGAGCGACCAATTTATTAAATTCTGGACCACTTAAATGGATTGACCCAAGCACAAGGCATCTTCACGCTCCCTGAGTGATCCGTTCTCGTGGTCCGCGCGAGTGAACCATGCGCAAGTGAACCTTCCGCCATTGTTTTAGTGAGCCGAACCCTGTCCTTAAAATCAGCCAAAGAATTTTTAAAAATCAGTTAACCTATAAGAACATGAGTCAAATAGCAATAGAACAAATGTTCGAAATAATATTTTGTCCCTTGTAAGAATTAAATCACAACACAAATGCTAAAAAGTGATAAAACAAATTGCAGATGCTGATATGTATGTACAATAGAAATACTTTGGCCACCAAGAATGAACAATTAGTTAATTGAACTGTTAATTTTATTTTTCTGTAATTAGGGCTATAACACATGGTATGGTTTCACAATGTAACCTGATACAATTTAAACACCACAATTTCTTCAAAATGAAGTGGTAACTCTTTATCACCTTACCTTTGAACTTCACCCCCATCCGTCACACTTGTGACATTATTATGTGACACACTTGTGACATATATGCCTTTCAATTCCATGCCGAGACCAGGGCATTCCCCTTTACCCACTCAAGTAAAAACTCAATTATCAGAATCTAAACTTCAAAAACTGCCCCTACTGTTGTTGAGGCCGCGAAGGAAGATATCGTACTAAAGGAAAAACGGTTAAACGTCTTTCTAAACCTTTGACACAAGGGAATGTTCTAAAAACGACAGGTATTAAGATATAAAGATCATTAAGTAGTGAAGAAATTGTCCCTTTGTCTGGGCGCACGAACAGAGTTTTTCTTACAGCTTGGTACTCTCGTGTGTAATGAAATTCACACAGAGGTCGCACGCCAACACGTATCATGGTACATTTATCGGCATATCGCTTCGCAATGCGGTACCAACTTTACGTAATAATACAGCCTTCAGTGAAGTGAAAATGCGCGTTTTCCTTGGCTTTTACGCTAGCGTGGCGATGCGCCATAAGACCACTCGGCTACAGATTCTCAAACAATGCGATCTCTTCCCAGTGTTAATTGGAAAGGACGCTTGATTCTGAGAATCTGTCGACAATGTGCCATACTGTATGTGCAGCGCCCAGGAGCTGGCGTAATCTGCCGGACATTTTGAAAGCAGTTCAAACCTTCGTTTCAAAGAGTTACTTACGAAAAATGAAGCCCCTTCCTCTTTGGATGTAAGCCGGCGGTCAACAGCCAGTCACGTTTGAAATGTAGGCCCTTTGGAATTTATTAGCCCCAAGAAATTGTTGAAAGTGATTGTATCCGAATGACGGCGCCAAATTTGAACTTATTTGGCCGCCTGCGCCAACACCTGTACTGACGACATTGTTACCTTTGTTGTTGTTGTTTGGAACCCATTGAACACCTAGGTGATAGTTGCAGTAATTGCTGGTTTCCCAATGTCCCTGTGAAAACGAATAATCGTCAATGAACTGGTGTCATGGTGCATTTCAGGAATTTTGTTTCTTTTTCTGCTACAGGACCCTTTGACTATGAGCACTGGAATCGTTCTTGTTAAAAGCGAACAGTCTGCGGGTGAGAATTACGAAACAAATTGTGGTAAGTTGTTGTATCTATTTCTTTCAACAGTTGGATTTTCTTTTACTGTTAATGCAAAATGCGCGTTTGGTCCCACAAAGGCTGATTAAAGACGGGTGGACAGACAAGTGAACGGACTGGTGGATAAATAGACTGACGGATGGCCAGACGCACAAATGTTGTATAAACAGTACCGTTATCAATATATTTATAATCTTTTGCGTCTATAGAAAGGTATTTACGTTGGATAGATATTCGTATTTCTAATGAACCGGGAATACAAGCTACGTTTTTTCCGTGACTACAAGGTACAATGAAGTAGTAGTGGAACTGATTTTATTAAAAATTATTCATTGCACATATCTGTACAAATCTGTAATGGTCTCGGAAGTAGGACCCTTGTGCCTTGACTCAGCGAGAATAACGCGTCTGCCAATCTGCAAACGCCTTCACGGGCCGTTTCAGGAGGAGAAGAGGGAAGTGAGGCGGAGCCATGTCTGGGCTGTAGGGCCGTCCTGAGCCAACAGCGCTGTGTGGCATGGTGGAGCTTCCGGGAACGACCGAGGCCTATCGCACGCTCTTCACTTGTTTCCACAAACGATCGAGCACCTCACGGTTTGCCAGGGGGTACAAACTGTTTGTGGATGACATCGCGATGATCAAAAAGCACCAGAGGCGACATGTTTCATGTCTGTCACATTGTCGTCGACCCTTGATGTTGACTGCACTTTCGGTTTTCTCATTCGTCGTCGCCTCGTACAGAGCCTCATTCGAATTATCTCTGCCTCGAATTTACCTGTCAACGAATTGAGCAGCACTTGAAGGAGAAAATCTGATTTACTTTTCACTTTCTCTCCCTTCGCAATGAAACCTGAAAGTTGTGAGGGTGAATCTCCTGGATTCTCCAATTCAGCCGACGTTCTCTTGAGGGCAACACGTTCTTGGATGTAGGAATCTCTTCGTGGACTATAATTAAGAAATAGAAATATTCATTTCCCTTCATAATTGAACTGCTATAATAGCCTATTGAGATTGTACATTACATAATGATCTAAAAATACATACGCACAAACTGACCAATAGTACACTTGAGATATATATAAAATGTATATGAACCCTTTTTCGCAGCAAAAAGTACATCTTGACGCACACATACTGAGTGTCTGGAACAGGAAACTGGAATGGGAATAGAACCTCTTAAGGCAATGTTAAGTATATTTTGTCTAATAAACTTCTTGGATATTGTGAATTGGAGATTCGTGATGAGCACTCCAGAGTTGGAAGAAATTCTTTTTAGGCAAAAATTTGCATTGCAAAAAGATAGAAACACTCCGCAAACATAAATTGTTTATTACCTACAAAATTGAATACATTTCCTCAGAAAGAAAAATTGACTTAGAAATAAAAAAAAGTTATTTTTTTAAATTGGGCGCATTTTAATTGCTGGGTTAAAATTTTTCATAAACAATATATATATATATATATATATATATATATATATATATATATATACCCACACATACATACACACATACACCCAGGGACACTCATGTGTGTGTGTATTGGTATTGGTATGTGTAAGAGCGGGTAACTCCGTCACTGTGTAGCCGATCTTCGTGAAAGTTGGCAGATTACTTATTTTTCTACCCGTAAGGTTTATGTGCTGTTAATTTTGTTGTACCTGCACTAGATGACTCTGTAGAACAAAACAAAATATTAATGTCAAATGCAACCCGCTACACTTGGCAGCATTTTGAATCTATATTGTTAAAGAACTACTAAACGAAGAATTATACGGCATTAAAAACTACAACTCGAAGGCCAAAGAAACGTTTCTGACATTTTCTATCTACAGGAGATCTTGAACATTCTATTACATTTTTCCGGCTCTGACGCTTCTCGGTATTACCCTATCTTCTCAGAGCCATGCATATCTCCTTGCAGAACGTCTGACGCATTCCGCTGTTGTACATAAATGATAGCCTCTAACAGCACTAATTTACAAAGGGGGAAAACAACACAATCACAATGAAAGAATCCTCATTTGCAATGAAGTTCACTGCCCGTTGAAACTTTGGGGTCCCCTTATTCTTACTTTCACCGACCCCTGCAATATAGAAGTTGAAATACTATAAATTTTTTTTT
The DNA here is from genome assembly GCA_031308135.1 of Acheta domesticus. NCBI lineage: Eukaryota > Metazoa > Arthropoda > Insecta > Orthoptera > Gryllidae > Acheta > Acheta domesticus. The sequence goes on from JAHLJT010005437.1 coordinate 12,227,124, forward strand.
TTTTTTACATTAATTTTTTTTTACATTACATTACATTACATTTTTACATTACATTTTTTTACATTTTTACATTACATTAATTTTTTACATACATTTTTACATTTTTTTAAATTAAAAATAATAAATTTAACCAAGGTATTTTGAACAGTATTTTTAGGTATTTCAACACCAGGTTTGTTAAAAAGCTAAAGTTCTCATCTCTGAGTGACATTGACGTATCACCTAGCAACATTCCATGTTATAAATATTATCCAATGACACGCGTAAAGAAACATAGTACTCGTGCACACGCAACAACGCGTAGACAAAAGTGATGTATGTGGACAACGGTAATCTGTCATTTTCCTGCAACACAGACGGATCTACGTGGGTTATGCTCCGACCCCAAAGCCGACACGTATTTAAAATTATACTCAATTTATCAAAAGAAATTTTACATACCGATTGGATTCCATTAAAAAAAGTTCTACCATAATGAATAAAAATGTTTAAAATTTCAAGTTAACATTGTTTTTCTTGGAAAATCCTTGTGGCGGGTGACTCGTGAAACACTTATTGGGTCTGTGTCTCATGGGGGGCAGAGGTTGGCGACATAATCAGACATCTGCAGAATATTTCTGCTCACCGGGATGGTGACACTGCATTTTGGGGGTGTCGGATGCAGTGTGGTCCGATCTGCAAGTTGAAACAAGTTCCTTGAGATGGTTAGGGAGACTATTGTATCTTTATCAGGTTTATGTGGTATTTTTTGTTTTTACGTATTAAATCGAAAATAACATTTGTAATATTACATTTCAACCTTCTACTCTCACTACTAATGAACTGTTTTGGGTTAGTTGATGTGGAAATAGTAGTTTATGCAATTAGTTTATAATGTTGACCTTTTTTGCACGAATAAGAAAATAGTCTATTACTAAACGAACGACGAAGGAGTGAGTTTAGTAATAGACTATTTTCTTATGAGTGCAAAAAGGAACATTATAAACGAGTTGCATACGCTATTTTTTGTATAACATCATTATAAAGTTATAAATGAAACGAAGTGTAAGTAAAGTTTTATAGTTGGCAACATGGATGTTGGTATTATGACGTCACAACTGTGACAGCGGAGAGCCGATTCACGCGCGCATTCGAATGAAAGATGGCGTCGTTACCAATGGTAGTTTTAGAAAAAGCCTAGAAGGCAGAAGAAAGTTTAATACCTAAAAAGTCGAGTGCATTGTACGAGAAGGAATATATAAAATTTAGGAAGTGGATGAAACAAATAATGTAAATATTATATGCGAGACAGTTGTTCTGGCATATACATAGTGGTATGGTAAGTTTGTCATACTTTTTGTGATAGAGTCGTGTGTGTATGATAGTGTCCTAGTGTCGAGAAGTTCGTCATGACGTCATGTCGCGTTTAATAATGGCGATGACGTCATGTAGCGTGCGATAATATACTGGATTATGTACGATTCGGGGTATCGAAAAGGGTCGTTTATAATGATGGTATACAAAAAAAATTTTATAGAGATTACGTTGTCTCCGTAGTCTACACACAAAACGAGTCATGTAGACATGTAGATGACGTGTAGAATACACGCGTGGACGTCGTATCTTTATCAGGAGTGGCATATTTTTGTTTGACTTATTTGAATCGGAAAGTATCTCCTGGAGATTAAAGCCATTTCAGATGAACAATTTGGTTTAAAAGAAATCTTTCAACCACACACCAACTCTTCCGCGTTACTGGATTTATTGCACATTGCCTCCGTAAGAAGTATACCATTAGACTATTTGTTGATATAGCCCAGACATTTGACAGAGTTTGGCACACAGGATTAATACATAAATTAATAAATTTTAGCGTGCCTGAATATCTATTAAAAAGCATTGAAAGTTTCGTAACAAACATACAATTCTGTGTAAAAATAAACTCTGTTTTATCAAAACCAAAGTCCATAAATGCCACCGAGGACTGCCACAGGGCTCAGCACTCTCTGCATTTAATGTATACATGTCTGATATGCTAACCTTCAGAGATACCAAAATCGCATTGTCGGATGACGACCGGTTTTTTCTATTTCGCGTTGTGATATAAATATAGGTTTTGATTATAAACAAAGCACTTTGTATGAATATGAAAACAGGATCCGAAAATGTCCCAGTCCCTTAGTCGTCTGGCGGCTCAGAGCGAAGTCGCTCGCCTTTCAGCAAGGAAGTCCGGGTTCGATTCCCGTCGATCTCGTGTTGAAATTAGTTGCAACAAAACCAGTTTGACTGCTTCACAAGGGCTAGTCCAGCCCCTGTGAAGTGTCGTGAATCCTACCCCAATCCTAAGTGCTTCCCAATCCTAGCCGCTGGGTAGTGACGCAGGGCGCGTGCGCAGAGATGTTGCCCGACAACCAAACAGTAACGTGGTCATCTGACATTCAATTTAATGAAACTTACACGAAATTTCAAAAGTATATGCGTTAATTAATTTCAAATCTTTTATTAAAATAGAATGTGGTACGCCAATTTATAAATCAGTATTTCAACCTGCACCAACCGATTTGAAAAAATTATAGGAGAAAATAAATGTCTCGCGAGAATTATTAATGGGTTACATACACCTCAGACATCTTAGTAATTTTTGATCTCAAGAGATAATAGTTCAGAACTGCATGCAAGCACGTCTTCTGTTTCTTCATTAAGCATTTCAATGAAACGAGTTCATATCACGTTGGTGTTACATTCATCAATTTTTTTTACTTTGAAATGAAGTTCAGATATATCCAGTTTTTCTCTTGAATTCTTTTTTGCACTCTATTTTGAAGAGCCTGTCATGAAATAGTGTGTATTCTTGTGGTACTCTGCAATTGAAATGCTTGAGTATGTGAACTCGCCTACCTATGTACCGATCATGCACCAGACAGTAAACCCGACGCCCTCACCACATAAGTGTTACTTTCGCCAGCGCCCGGAGACTTCTTCGTGATAAAGACATTTTTCAGACACTACTCGTAAAAATAAATTCTCGTGCACACAGCTTACATCTAGGGACTACTCTTGTTTACGTTAAAAAGTTTCGATCCCTGATTATTTAAAGATCACTTCAGTGTGATAAGGCAGGCTGGTGTGAGATTATTTTTCTTTTCTGCATTATGTGCTGCAAAATTGAAGTTAAATTTATTGATGTTTAGTTTGTAAAAGTAAAAAATGACACGTTCATTGGAAAAGAAAGAAATACATCCACATGCCCACACTAGCTCGTGCACGCAACTTATAACTACGACAAAAGTACTTTTCCTATTTTTGAAAAAATATTTTATCGCTATGGTATTAAAAAATTGGACGATCACTTAAATGTAATCAATGCAGGCTTTTCTGAAATTAGTTTAGCTTTTTCTGTATTGTCTTGCAATTACTTTAACAGTTCATGTTTCATTTGTTCAATTTCAATTCAATTTATTCATGTTTCGTTTATAAAAGTAAGAAATTACTACTTTTCCTGACGATTGAAATAAACGCAGAAATATTCACCAGGGGCGCTTTGTTTGAATTTGCCGAATGGGAATTTTTCCAGTCACGCTAGGATGTTAGGAGAGAAATTGCAATATTTCAACTTTACGTAACTCCAATGATGCGAGAAAGTATGTGGTGTTGTAGCTCCGCTACATTTATTCAAAGGCATATACGTGGCATACCACTTTTATGTTTGAGGGAGAAGTTTGTTTTTCTGAATATTTGCAGATAACGTTTGGGGCACCATCTCCTTGACATTTGAATATGACCAATTGTCTACATGAGAAAATACCCTACATCGTAACGTACTATTAAATCTTTCAATCTTATGTATTCCTTTCCTATAACATTTAAGTCTTCGTTGTATACTAGTTACATGAATAAGATTTCCTTTTAATATTCACGAAGGTAATTGCTGTCTGGGAACAAATCTTCACTAACAGCTGCATTCAGTTTTCATCTCATTTAGAAGAGAACTTTCAGTAACCAAACAAACGACCGCTATATGGTCCTTGTCACACCCTTTTAAACGTTACAGCACTTGCCAGGAAATAAATAATTTCGGATTTACAGCAATTGAGCCACGTTGCCCGCTTCCAAATAGGTGCTTTAGATATTTCCCAGTTGTATTGGTCAGATTGGACAGGTTTTTCCAAACCGACAAGTTTTGTCCTAACGGTGTTTCTTTCCACAGGTGGAGAATGCGGCACTGTGGGTGACCTCGTTGACTCAAAGACACTAATTCGCCATGGAGACTGCAGCGCACCCTCGTGCAACGATGGAAACTCATGACACTAGGCCAGAGAAGTGTGAGAGGACGCGAGAGTGCAGTGCGTGGGGAACACTCAGAGAGTGGCTCGCAGCTCCCGAAGACGAATACCGCAACGCGTGTAGAGGAAGAGTCCGAGTGTGGTACGAGCTTGTCTGAAAGCGGGTGTGAAGTTGAGAGTGCGCAGAGCGAGGAAGGTGGTAATGAACATAAGAGTTTCGAGAGAAGGCACATGCGGATCCAAAGCGCTGATCGGTCTTATCAATGTGATCACTGCCTAAAGCGCTTTACACGTAGATATAATATAGTCCAACACATGCGCATCCACAGCGGTGAGCGCCCTCATGAGTGTCCCGTCTGCCAGAAGTGTTTCACGCGGAGCGGTGATTTAGTTAGTCACATGCGCATCCACAGCGATGAGCGCCCTCATGAATGTTACGTCTGCCAAAAGAGTTTCACATTGAAGGGTCAGTTAGTTAGGCACATGCGCATCCACAGCGGTGTACGCCCTCATGAATGTTCCGTGTGTCAAAAGAGTTTCACAGAGAGCGGCACTTTAGTTAAGCACATGCGCATCCACAGCGGTGAGCGCCCTCATGAATGTTCCGTGTGTCGAAAGAGTTTTGCTGAGAGCGGTAGTTTAGTTAAGCACATGCGCATCCACAGCGGTGAGCGCCCTCATGAATGTTCCGTGTGTCAAAAGAGTTTTGCTGAGAGCGGTAGTTTAGTTAAGCACATGCGCATCCACAGCGGTGAGCGCCCTCATGAATGTTCCGTGTGTCAAAAGAGTTTTGCTGAGAGCGGTAGTTTAGTTAAGCACATGCGCATCCACAGCGGTGAGCGCCCTTATGAATGTTCCGTGTGTCAAAAGAGTTTCAGAGAGAGCGGTCATTTAGTTACGCACATGCGCATCCACAGCGGTGAGCGCCCTCATGAATGTTCCGTGTGTCAAAAGAGTTTCAGAGAGAGCGGTCATTTAGTTAAGCACATGCGCATCCACAGCGGCGAGCGCCCTCATGAATGTTCCGTGTGTCAAAAGAGTTTCAAAGAGAGCAGTTATTTAGTTAGTCACATGCGCATCCACAGCGGTGAGCGCCCTCATGAATGTTCCGTCTGCCAAAAGAGTTTCAAAAAGAGCAGTAATTTAGTTACGCACATGCGCATCCACAGCGGTGAGCGCCCTCATGAATGTTCCGTCTGCCAAAAGAGTTTCAAAAAGAGCAGTCATTTAGTTAGGCACATGCGCATCCACAGCGGCGAACGCCCTCATTAACCCTTCTTTAGTCGCATCACGGAAGTTTCCTCCGTGTCTCTTTTTGCTTGTTTTGTTGCAAAACTGAGAATGTCTGGCCTGTTCTCTGTACTTTTCTGCGAACGTCTTTCAAGTCGATTGGGATATACCCAGCAGTATGGGTTAAATTCTCGTGACAAGTATTTCTTAACCCCTTTGCGCTGACCCGGAGGTTATCTCCGTGACGCGACCGTTGCAGTTTGTTCGATTTTTCTGAAAGTCGTGTGCTGCTTGGAGCATTTATTGTGCCTACTGGTATTTTTGTCGTACAATAAGGTCGAAATTAAAAAGGAGGAATCGAGAAAAATGTTTGTGGATGTGGTAGATTAATTTTTTTAAAATTGCACATATTGCACGCAATATTCCGCAAAAAGTACTAAAAATTTTCGACAAAAAATGCACATGAGCTGAAAGAAAGAACTCGCTATTGAGAACAAATTTTATTTTAAACAAAAATCTTTATCTGCAATTTTGTAGTTGGAGGAAGAGCCCGAAAAAAATCACTCTTGCAAATTTCGAAAATTCAGTGTTAACCGTGAAAGTCTGCCCCCTTCCCCTCTAATGATAATCTCACGAATATGGAAACACACAACTTCTTCTCCAATACTTTTTCATTGTTAATTGAAGGGCTTAATTCATGAAGGTGTTACCTCAAAATTTTGTGATTTTTACTTTCATCGTCAAAGCAGCTTTTCAGGGAATTTCATATCAGTTGCTTTATTAGTTTTTATAAAAATCACAATGTTTCGAAATATTTGATGTGAAGGTGTCAACTCATCGCACTTAGGAAATGGATATGAAAGAAGGTATTATCTCAGAGATTACAAGCAAGACTGTGTTAACTTAACAGTTGGCACCTTTTGGCACGCAATCGCAAAAAAAATATGATGATATCTTCAAATTAAATTCATCCCTTGAGTTTTCCATTAACTTTTATGTTAATTAGAAGTTTGAATAAATTTTTGAATGGAATGTATTCTTTTATTTCTACTGAAGATTTCAAGTGAGAGGAGTTGTAATATTGTGAGAAAAAATAAGCACTTAATATTGTTGCATGATATTTCACATTAGTGTTAATTGCATTAGAAAATAAATTTTCTTGTTCATTCAAATGAGTAATGTATATTGTAATATTTTAAGGGCTTAGTGCAAGAAGGTGTAAACTTAAAAAAAGGCCAAAGGGGATATTTGATTTGGTAAAATTGGATGGAACTTTTTCTATATTACTAGAAATTATTTCTTTTTTATGACCTATTGTAATTTCATCAAAAGTAGCAAAGCAACTAATAGGAAACTCTTACAAATGTAGTTTTGGTGGCAAAACTAAAATTGAGTTAACATCTTCTTGCACTAAGCTCTTCATTTTTAAAATAAGTACCATTTTCAGATTACTTTCCATCAGAAAATATTCACAGAGTAGAGTTAACACCTTCCTGCAGTGTGTCTTTATGTCTCCTTACTTTATGTCTTCTTCCAAAAATGTTGTGAATATTCTGTAGTTATATTAGAGATAAGAGCACAGATGGTACACCAAATAAATTAGACCAAGGGAAGAAAGAAAATAAATAATGTCCAATAATATTAAAAAAAAGTTCTAGTCATGTTTACTAAACCTCTAGTATCTCTTTTGGGAATTTTCTGAGGTAACACCTTCTTACACCAAGCCGTTTAATTGAATTTATACATACATTTTATTGTATAAATAGTGCATCTTTTGTAATACGCAATCTATTTTAGTCTTATTAAGTACTAGTTAATACATTGTAAATAAACAATTTCGTTCTTTTGAACTAGTTCACTAAAAAGAACGATCGTATAAACAATCTATCACATAAATGAACGACTTTGCCCATCCCTAGTCCACAGCTGTCTGTCTGTCAAAGAGTATGTGTCTGAGAGAGATGTGTCTGCTTGCGTTTCGTGCGCCACCTCCCTATCCAATCAGAGAGCTCTAAACCAAGTCCCATGCAAATGTCTAGTGCAAGATCAAACATGCGGCCGGGTGGGCGCCTGCGGACAGCGCTCTTCTGCTGTTAGGGAGTTTTGGCGCCACGCGTAAGGCAGCGGCGTTATGCACTAAGTCACGTGACGCAGCGGTGTCACCCCTCCCATAAATTAAGTATAGAAATATCCATTGCTGCCTAGATTTACATTATGTTCCTAAAAATACAAACATATTTGCACATGATAGTTAAGGTATATTAAAAAATTCTGTATAATTAAGAATTATTGCAATATAATTTTAAAATGAAACAACTGATCAATAAATGTAAGTTATTTATAAAACCTCATTACGGGATTTTCGAGAAACAAATTTATTTATAATTTCATTAAAATCTACGCTTATTTCAATGTCATTTTCTATTGACAATAAAGCCAAATCAGATAGTCTTTAGTAATATATAAAATGTTCAAGTAAATGATTTAAATAAATTATATAATTCCAACTATAAAATATTTTAATTGGCGTCACCCGGGGCGCGCCGCCCCCTGCCCCCTCCCCTTGCTGCGCCACTGCCGTGACGGACCTTGAAGGCATCACGTATTACCTTAGGCCTAAGACACGACCTTATACCTTCGTAAATAGTGCGCGTCCCTAAGATCACCTTCAAACGGCAAAATGGCCGCCAAAAAACGGGAAAGGTTGGAAATGAAATATCCCTTGCGGGTCACTTGTTCAAATTAACTTCAATTTTTCATGTAAATAGGTCAACATAAGTGTTACCAACATTGTGAAAGAAAATATGTGGTCACGGGGTAAATGGTCTTAAGTCAATTTTTGGCAAAATTGGGTGAAGTACTGAAACTACAAGTTAAGTATCTATATTTTATTGTAGTGAAACGACCGAATTCACATGTTGGCTCCTTGACGACAAAAAAGCGTTGGGAAATAGAGTTGAGCATAGGAAGAAGCGTTTTCTCGAAACTATTTAACTTTGTTTTCTCCAATCTAAGATTTTTGACTCAAGAACTTTTACACCGTGACCAGGGCCGTCTTTGGGTTTGAAAGTACCCGAGGCACTCAGAGATTTCGGGGCCCCTAATTCTTAGTTCAACAAATTACGTTCTGGCGATCATAAGTTATTAAAAATTGAATATTACACAATTAATAAGCATTTTGATTCCTCTTTTTAAGGTAAGGAAGGATTTGTAAAAACACTAGATAAACGGAATTAAATAGTAACTTTTATCTCTGTATTTTCTATAGTAATATTTTACTAATAACTCTAACAATAGTAACAAAATATGATTAAAAAACAACACAAGCAATATTTACATAATAAGATCTAAGTAAAAAACAAACTAAGCATTTGTCAATGGTACTTTACGTAGTTTCGCACGCACGAAGTCGTCAATTACATCGTCGAAGATCAATTCGTTCAAAATATCGTACTCAATGTTTAATAAAGCTAACGAAGAAAGTCGTTCTTGAATCATATTACTTCTTAATTCATTATTTATTATTTCGATATATTCGATATCGTAGCTTTATATCGATATATACTGATATCTTTCGATATATATGGATATATTAAACATATTTCAATATGATAAAATTTATTTCGATGTGTGTTGCAATTTTTCCTTACAAATCTACACATTAGACAGATTTTGATATGTTCCGCATATGAAAATTAATTTAGTTTTGAGTTGATGTTGACATATATGGATAAGTTTGACATATTTAAAGTTCACAATTTGTTAATTTGGCATAATCATTGAAATCTACACGAGGTGTTGGCTCTCCATCGTAATTCTTTATTCTGGCATAAAGCTTTTTCGGCCGCATTGCGGCCATCTTCAGTGCTGTAATCATCTTCAGTTCTGTAATTTTTGAAAGAACAAAAAAATGGAGCACTATGGCGTTTATGTAATCTCAGAGTACATTTAGCACTTTCCCTACCAAAAGTTTAAAGAACAAATTTTGAGCGGTTTTTGAGAAAATCTTGTTTTTGTAATTTTTTAAAATAGCACATTTTGCACGCAATATTGCGTAAAAAGTACTAAAATTTTCAACACAAAAATGCGCATGAGCTTAAAGAAAGAACTCGCTATTGAGAACAAATTTTATTTTAAAGAAAATCTTTATCTGCAATTTTGTAGTTGGAGGAAGAGCCCGAAAAAGTTAACTTTAGTGTTAACCATGAAATTCTGACCTATGCCACCCTAAAAAAATGTATTTTGCACAATTCTCCCGAAAAATTTAAAGAACAAGTTTGGAGCCGTTTTTGAGAAAAATTTGAAGATGTTCGAAGGACTTCATGGACCCCCAAATTTTGAAGAAAGTTATTCAAACACCGACGCCCCGAATGGAATCCAATCGATGGGGGAATATTCATTTTGGAAGATATCGTACATATAATTTAGTCGCTATACTTCGGTTTTTCTTTCTTGGGGCACGGGGGTGTGTAAATAAAAATGGAATATCTCACGGTATTTTGCGTCGTTCTCCGTTGTTCCGCTAGGAATCGCATCATCGCCAGCACTGCTCGATATAGTCGCGATCATGCGACTCCTAGCCACACAACCGAGAACGGCGAGTAATACAGTGAGATATTCCATTTTATGGACACACCCCCATGCGCCAAGAAAGAAAAACCGAAGTATAGTGTTGTTCGCAGACGAAGGGACGTTTTGCTTTTAATTGGTTTTTCGGTATCAAGGACCCACAAAACAGGGATTCTGGTTACACCACGTGTTAGGGGATTTTTTTAATTGAGCAACTGGTTTTATTCACTTTTTCGTTATCAGGGCCTGACAATTAATTCGTTTCTGCCACAAATTCGCGGTTTTTTCGCGCAGCATTACATAACTTAACTTATACTACGTATATCGCTCCGTGTGTACGTACGTATACGTGGAAGTGAAAATCAATGAGCCACCCCAATCGGTAATCATCAATAAATGAAGACACACATCCAGCATCAAACACATCTTAGTAGAACATGCTTCACGGCTAGCTGCCGTTCAGTAGTGCTGTTGCACGAGGTAGTCTCTTCATCGGTGCAACATCGTTGCTTAACCGTAGCTTACTTGGCGCATCGGGTGTACGAACCTACAGAGCACATAGTTCATACAGCGTCACAGGCTGGAAGCCTGTCTGATGAGTCCTGAACTAGGACGAAACTACCCTAACTGCTCATCCTCTGCGCCTCTGCGCTAGGTTCACCCTGCGCGCACACTTGTGCGGTAGGTGGATACAAGTATGGAAACTATTTTCTTTCCATTATTTTCAAAAGAATAAAAATAGTACAACTAACTTTCTTGGTGTTGTACTTGAAAATAACTGACTAGATTAGATGAGAATTATTCTGAACATTCAGTGCTGGGAGATAATTGAACATTGGCACGTAATGATAAACCATGCATGCTTATGATTTTCAAAACAATTTATTTCAAAATAGAGAATTCTAATTATGTCTAGTAGTCATGTATATTATAAGCATCAAATGTAAGTTGAGAAGAAGTCAGTTTGCTAGGTCTTGTCACTGAAAACAAGCAACTTGTTTGTGCCTCCTTAGAAATCTTGAAATATGGTCATGAAGGGTTTCTCAAATACATGATGAACTTGTGAATGATTTTCTTTTGAAATCTCCAGGTGAAAGAAGAGCCATTGGACAAGGAAGATGATTATTATTGGAATTCCATTGTGAGTTGGTTTTATGGTATTGTTATTGTTCCAAAATAATGGAAATTGTGTGTTTAGGTATGCACACAAAACAAAAGTCAGTCACTTCATTCTATATCAAATTTAACTAAACTGTTCTGAATAGGAGATCGAACAGGGGGGAAAAAAAGATTATGGATGTAAATCTTTATAAGTTGTTGTCTTTATATGTAGATTCTTTTCTTGTGAGATGAGAAGTTTTATTATAAATTCTGTGGTGGTAGCAGATATCTTTTGGTAATCCGTAATGGTAATGGGAGATAAGGGATAATCAACCATTGATTATCCCTTATCTCCCTACATGAAGATGTCCTATGACTGTTAGTTTTAATGTCTGTTCTTCATTTACAATTTTTAAGTCATTATGCTTATGAGTCTTGATGTATTTCTAATTTGATGCAATTTGTCACAAGTGTGTTTCAGAATATGAATTATTTCAGTGTCTTTGGCTGTGAGTAAAATAATTCAGCTTTATTCGCACGTACACTGAATATTCAGAACACATTGGTAGTATTTCAAGTGCATTATAATACAGTGCAATACATTACTATGTTCTGAAGATACATCAGCATTTGTGTGACAGAAATGTAGTAGTAGGTTGTGTCATTAAATACAAACATTGATGGAGGAATATTGATTTTCTTTTACATGGCCAAAATTTGAAAAATATTTTGTTTAAATAAATGCACATGTATGATATTGATTATATCAGTTTAATAATTCCTCAAATTCGACCAAAAACATCAATGAATTCAAAACATGAGTGGTGAGCTCCAGATGCAGTTCCTGGAGACGCCCAGGATTAATTTACTCCTTAGTAATTCAAGGGTTAATAACAAATGTTACTTGTTCACTAATTACATATTAGACCCCTTTAGTAATGTGATACTCAACGTAATGCCATCTTAAATATCTGGTTTCTGCATGTTACAATGAGCTATCAAGAGCTCATAAGATTTTCGCCACAATTAAACAAAAAAATTAAATCATTCAAATTACAAAATTTTTTCTCCATTTCTATAAGAGCCAACGCGCGGCCTAAATCCTTTTCTTTTGTTTGAGCGAAATTGAATCCAAGAGTTCATTTGTAGTGGCGCCCGAGGGGCAAATGAGGGCTGACAGCGAAGCTCTCGTGCACGTGACCGTGAAGTAGCTGAGGTGATTGCTCCGCTCCGCTGGGGGGCGGCCTTCAAAAGGAAATGGCGGCGGCGGCGGTCATATGTGTGGGCCGCGCGGCAGTAGACGCCGATGGCCGGGTGGCATAATAGCATTCTTTACCTTCATTGGGAACCAGAGAAAAACAACGGTCCTTGATTGGGCGACGTATGAAAATGGCCGACGACGGCAGATTCAAATAAAATTCACAGATGTAGGCTAAGAGTTAACCATGGTTATGTTTCGATATTGTATTCTCTTCGATCAGCAAACAAAAACCAAAATCTAAAAATGTTTTCAATACTTTGTTCTTTCTGTAAAAGATCTACATAATATTTTGTATGCTAGCAAGTCATTTTCCACAAGATCATCAAGGTCTATTCGTTTAATTTTTTATTCACATATTTTTTTCCTCTCTATTTGAGCCCCTGATTTGTATAACCAACTTTCGGATGAGTATGTGGATATGGGCTATGACCTATTAAAAATATATTTATTTGATTTTTTAAAAGAAATTATTGCAAATTTTTGGGTTTTATTTTTGATTACAAGTTTTGTTCTTTAATGGAAATGTTAATAATTTTGTTTTATTTAACTGCGGGTCATTTGCCTTACATATTTTCTGTATGTTACAACATAATACTCCTTACATTTTATATTTTGAAATTTTAATAAATGTGCTTCTTTGTATTTGCCAGTATTTGTATGTTACAAATGTTTTATGTTCCATGTGAAACAATTGTTTTACTGCTGAACATTTGACTGATTTTTACTAATGTACTACCAATCATTTTATGCTTTGTATTTAATGAGAACATATTTCTTTTTTATGTTGCTATTACCAACTATATTTTTTAATTTTACTCAAAGTAGTGTTTATTCTTTAATGGTGTTACCATTAAAGAATTCTATTTAGATATTGACAATGATGTTGAACATTTTTTTAACTTCTTAATATTTCAGCATGCACTTCCACTTATCTAGGTCTGATTGTAAAACAGATATTCTTGAATAATGACTTTTTTATAAACAATGTATTCACAGCCTTATTTTTGCATCGACTTCTTTTAAAACAATGATTGGCTTCATCAATCTTATTGACTTTTTTCTGTCTGTAAATTATAAAAAACGTCATAATATAAATGATTGCTAATAAACAACCTGATAACAACTGGATAAAAAATATGAACAGAAATTTTGGGAAAATGGCTGGTTAGGTTTGTGTTTTATTATTTTGAGTACTATTATAATTATCGATTTATGGAAATATAACCTAATGATGTTGTAAACCTTTACATCAAAACAATTAACAATAATATTTTGTAATCAATAGAATTTTGAATACCACGAATCAGTTACCGGGGCATATTTGGCTATTGACCCCCAGTTTATCCCTTGATCACTATTACCACTCTCTAACATTTCATCGGCCTCCAAGGATTGATACCAACTTCACTGGGAAACACCAATATAAATTATTTATTTCTATAAACTCTTATTTATATATTCGGGCAGTTTATGCTATAATTATTGATTTGTAAAATCAAGTTAATAATAAACTTGAATCGTGATCACTGATTAATCACAATTATCCTAATACATACCCCTATGGAGTGGTGTATCTGTACACCATGACAAAGCTGTGTTGATTTATGGTACATGCTTGGTGAAGCTTCTACCACTTATTTGTAGTGTCACCCCTAAGTATTTGAAATGAGGGACTGTTTCTCTCTCGCTATCATCAATTTTAAATGTGTTTTGTGGGACTTTCCCTCCCTTTTGAAGGTCATAGATTTTGTCTTGTTAGTGTTTACCTCGAAGTTTCGGGTTTTGCGCCATTTTTCCATTTCCTCAATAGTTTCTTGCAAAGTATTCATTTCCTCTGAGCATACCACCATGTCGTCGGCATATGCGTATACAGTTACTCCCTTGCTTCTTGCTATGTCGATCAGGTCTGTAGATGCGAGGATGAATAGAAGGGGACTTAATGGGTCACCCTTAAGCACTCCGTTTGTTTGGATAATTGGATCTGATGTAGAGAGGCCGTCGTCTACTCGTATCATGTTGTATCTTAGTATGGAGCTTCATACATTGTGTGCCCGAGTACTGCTCTGAGTTTGTCCATAACCCATTGTCTGTTGATGTAGTCAAAGGCTTTTACGAAATCGAGGAAAATGGCATATAGTTTACCTTCTTCGTGGCGTTCTCTGTGTCATTCATTAGTAGACTTTTTGCGGTGGTGGTTGATCGGTTTCTGCGGAAGCCAAATTGTTCGTCTGGTAAGTTGGCTTCTAGTTTTTCCGATATTCTCAATGTGATCATTTTGGACAGAAGCTTGAATGGGGCACACACTAGTGCGATACCTCTATAAGCATTGGTATCCTCGCTGTTTCCTTTCCCTTTGTAGAGCACCTTGATGGTCGATTCTCTCAATTTCTGGGGGATGTCACCAACTTCTACGCATTTATGGAAAATGTTTGCCCACAGTTCGCTTAGCATCGTCGCTGGTTTGGCAAGGTGTTCGTTATAAATGTAGTCTGGACCTGCCGCTTTATTGTTTTTAAGTGATAATATAGCTTTCTTTACTTCCTTCGTTGAGAAGGAGATCCAGGGATCTGTTGGCGTTCTTAGGACTTCTGGTGCAGGGATGTGTTGTCTTCCTTCTTGGTCTAGGATGTTTTTGAAATGCACCTCCCATTTCTTCATCGCTATGTAGTTATTATGTACCTTAAATTTAGTTTGTAAGGCAATGTATGGATTTATTTTTGCTTCTTCTACCAATTGTTTTCCTTCTTTTTGTGTGAACTCTTTTTTCTTCTCTTTGATTAGAACCTTGTATTTCCTTTTAACACTGAAGTAATCTTGGTCCTTGCCCTGTTCTGCCTGTTGTTTATGAGCATGCTGCGCATTTAGTACTTTTCTTCGTTCCGCATAACGTTCTGCGTCAAACCATTTCTGTGCGTATTTCCCTTTTAGAGTTGTTCTTTCTGTTGCCTTGCCAATTATCTTCTCAGTTATTTCGGTGGCGTTGTCCAGATTGTTATTGAGTATGCATTCCTTCGCATCTTCTGGCTCTTCAATTGCATTCTCTACTACTTCGGTTTGAAGCTTTCTTGAACGTCTTTTGCGATGGGTTGTGCGCTCGTTTAGTATGTTTAAAGGAACTCTGACTGACAGATGTTTCCTAATGGTCACCGCGTCTGAGTATCTTAGCGGTGTGGCGTACCCGGTTGTGCAGCCTCTAGAGAAAGCTAGATCGATAGTGCTCAGTCTGTTTGGCGCTATATTAGTTGGTTCTTTTTCGTCGTTACGAAGGAATAGTCCTTTCTGGGCTAGTGCGTCTATGATCGTGGATGTTTTATGGTTTGGCTTATCGATTCTGCAATTTAAGTCGCCTTCTAAAAGAGTTGGTTTGTCTTCATCCACCTTCGATAGTAGTTCGAACAGTTGGTCTGTTATATCTTCGCCGATGTGTCCCGGTGGTAAGTATGCTCCTATGATTGCGAGTCATGCCGTTCCACGATTACAGCATTACTTGTGTAATGGTTGGCGATTATGGGTGCCGTCCACGGTTTAATTAGGACTCCGCCTGATGGTCCTCTCGGTTCGTGAGGGTTTGTGTAGCTAAAAGGTGAGTGCTGTAGAATTCTTTGTGGTTCCAATGCTCCAGTATAAATGTTTCAGTTAGGATAACCGTGTCGTAGTCCGTAAAGAGGTCGCGGGGGAGGAGGGACAAGGCGCCTTCAACTCCTTCCGCGTTCCAGATGAGGGCTGTGACGTGGTCGTGAGTGTAATTCCACGGTTTGGATCTGCCCCGAAATCGAAAGGGCTTGATCGTCACACCTTCCGGCCATATGTCGGGGTTCTTGGTTATCTCTGCATGTGACTCGATAACCCCCAACTTGAATGCCTTGTTTGTTCTAGTGTGTAGTTCCTCGCAGATTGTGTCCTTAAATTGAAAGGATTTTAGAAATTCTAGAAGATGTTCTTTGGTTGCGTCCGATGCAAGATTTCCTATAAATAGCCATTCTCTTCTTGGGGCTGCTTTAAAGAATTGCTTGGCACATTTTCCTGCCCCTATTATGGAATTTATAAGTGCAGCATTTCTCTCTTGGCCCATGTCATTTACTTTTGTTTTGAGATCCTTCCCCGAGCTGGTTACTGGTGCGGAGGGTTCATTTTCATGAAATTCTTCATTTGCGGTTTCTTTCATGTCCTCGTGATTTTTCGCCATCTTACACTTTCTTCTATATTCTACAATTTGAAAACAATTTGAAATCAGTGACGCTATATACAGATGTAAATGAGTGATTATAAAACTAGTGGTGCTGAAACAGCACATAGTTTCTTGCCATTAGTAATGGTTCACTATTTATACCAAAAATTCTCTCCGTATTAACACATCCAAGCCATCAGTTTTTGTTGAAATTTTTTAAATTCATTTGAAATGTCCCTGAGCCGTCCATCTTTTGTTGGGTCTTGCTATATTTATTCGCCCTACGAGTTTGTGCTTTAAAACTTCCTTAAAAATCATACCACTTGCATTCTTCGGACATGTGAAAACCATACTTGTTCTCTTTAATCTCATCTACTATATTTTTTGCTTTAAGTTTTTTTCTGATTTCGGTGTTTCTTTGTCGATCCAAACGTGTAATTCCTACTAGGGACCGGCAAAATCTCATTTGTGTGGCTACTATTCTCTGACAGTCTCTTTGTTTTATGGGCCATATTTCTGATGCATAAATTAACATTGACTTAGATGTTATGTTGTGTATTCTTAGGTTCGTCCCTGCTTTCATATCTCTTCCAAAGTATTTCTTGATTATTGCATTTACCCCCATATATTTTTGAATTTTTCTTTCTTGATCTTCCAAAGTTTTACTAATAACGTTTCCTAGATACATAAATTTGGTACCTGTTTTCTGTCTATAACAATTTTAAAACTTCTCATTTCTTTGTCGGGGAATACCATAGCTTAGTCTAATATAAACCTTTATTAAGCGATCATGAAATATCCGCTCACTAACAAACAACTTTCGTTTAAAACAATTATTCTGATTGAGGTGACAAAACACATAAATGAAAATCCTTATTAAGCGTTCATGAGTTTTGATCTACTTAAAAGCGCTTTTTTTCAAAACAATTACCCTGATTCAGGGGAAAAAATATACAAAAAAAATTACTTAGCGATCGTGATATTGCGGCTCACTTTTAAATAGCTTTCTTTTTACAAAATAATTACCCTTATAGATGAGGCAAAACACATGAACTAAAACACTAACAATGCGATCAAAATATTGCGTCCTACTACTGAAAAGCTTTCTTTTTTATATCAATTACTATTATCATTGAGACAAAACACAAACGAAAACCTGTATTAAGCAATGATTAAATATCGGCTCACGACAAAAAAACTACTTTCTTTTCTGATTATAGGGACAATACACACAGTTGCGAAGCGTCAGGGTAGGCTGAGTAAGCTGAGCTATCCCTAAGGACTTTGGGAGGCCTTGACACAAAAGTATCAATTGTAACAGTCTCTTATATATTTTGTTAAATAGTGAATATTGTGATAGTAGTGACAAGCTACAAATACTCATACTATAAACTGAATTAATTGCTGTTTAGTTTGATACCAAAAACTGAAGTGAATTGAGCAGTATTTAATGGACATTTCAAGTTTCCCTACGGGGCAGCTTATAGCTGACTCACTCAATAGGTAAACAATCCAAATTATACGGAAAATCCTACCTTATATAATATTCCTGACATTCAAAATAATGGTGAATTAATTATGGTGTCTCAATGAAGAATCAGTGCATTAGAACAAGAAATTATGTTCCTCAAACACGCGGAAGAATTACAACAAAAACTTCAATCTCAACAGGAACGTATGAATCTAAACCAAGCAGTGACAGTGAATAATGCAAGTGAGTTTTCTAATTCATCTTCTTCTAATGCTTCATTACCACTTGAAAATTTAACATTTATGGCCCTCAATAATTCTAAGCGCAAACGTTTAAGTGACTCAACGGGTGATCCTTCTACATCTTATTCTGTCCCTATTTCCAATCCGTTTCAAGATCTTTCAGAGGAAGCAGACGATTCTAATTCTACACCTCAAGATACGCATCAATCTAAACAAAATAATCCATTCCACCAATTAATATATCAAAAACTTCCAAGATTTTAAATAATTTTGGTGCATTTATTTCAGAGATAAAACAAATTGCACAATCAGATTTCACTACCAAAGTTAAAAGTTATTATATTTCCATTTTCTTTGATTCCATTGATTTTCGAAAGTATAGACATTTTTGTAATACACAAAAAATTCAATATTTTCCTATCGTGATCCGATGCAACAAACATTATCAGCAATGTTATATGATATTCCTATTTCATACACTAACGAAGAAATTAAAGCTGTATTATCTAAAACATATACTATTTCACCAGTATACAGGGTGAGTCACGTAACTTTAGTACCTCCTGTATCTTTTGAACGGTTGAAGATATTTCAATGCAGTTTTCACGGAAGTGAATGAGGGAATGGGGCTAATTGATATGTATTGATATCTCTTTTATCACTAGTATTTTACGAGATATTTGAGGTAACTTTGTTTTTTTCAAATGGGAATATACATATTTTTTCAGCCTATAGTGACAAGCGTTAAAAGACAAATCCAATGATATAAATATTGTCATATGTTAGATAAGCATTTTTTGAGTAAATGTGATTTTTTTGCGACTAGAGTTTAACGGATATTTTCATTGTAACTGTCAGTCCCACAAGGTCACGCAGCGCTCCCCCAGCAAACGCGGGTTCGGGAAAGGGAAGGGATTTTAGTACTTGAGGATACAAAAAATATTCACGAAACTGTTGCATTTTTCCTGAACTCTTCTTTCTATCCTGACCCATTTTCAGATATATTGTGTTTCTTAGGGATTGAAAATACGGATTTGTTTCAAGTAGTATGTATTGAAATAAGATTATTTCTATCCCTAAGTTATTATTATTCTTATTAACAATAAAATTGTTTGCTCAGAATATGCAATATTTTTTGTAGTCTTAATTATTTACTCTTATTGTCCTTTGTTTCAAGATCCCATTAATAAGTATCTTATAAAACCCCATTAAATGGAGTGGAAGTTATAAACAATTTTATTACAATACAAACCTATGACAAATCCTCATTTTCCATCCTTTAATTCCTTCAATCAAAGAAAGATGAAATCTGAAAATGCGGAAGGATGAAAAGCACAGTTCAAGAAAAAACTGCAATGGTTTTTTGAATATTTGGAATACTATGTTTCGTATCTTCAAATAAGGTCCCTCCCCTTCCCTTCTCATCCCCGGGAGCGCGAGGGCTGGTGCAGCGCTGAGTGACCTTGTGTGGTGGACTATTCAAAATGTCCGTTAAACCCCAGTCGCAGAAATCAAAATTAATAAAAAAATGCTTATCTAACATATGATAATATGTACATCATTGGATTCGTCTTTTTACGCTCGTCATGGTGAACTGAAAAAATATGTATAGTTCCATTTGAAAAAACAAAGTTAACTAAAAATCTCGTAAAATACAAGTGATAAAATAGAAATTAATGCACGTATCAATTAGCCCCTTTTCCCCATGCACTTCCGTAAAAACTGCATTGCAATAACTTCAACCGTTCAAAAGTTACAGAAGGTGCTAAAGTTACGTGACTCACCCTGTATAGATTATTTAATAAAAATAGACAACTATTAAAAATTTGTCACGAACTCACAGACAACAACCTTAATAGGGATATCATAAAACTGAATAAACTATTTAACAGTATTGTGAAAATTAAATTTCGTTCCAAATCAAATTTTCCTATACAGTATAAAAATTGCCAAAACTTCAATCATACACAAGCCAACTGCACATTAGAACCTCGATGTGTGAGATGTACTGAGAAACATCATTATTCAAAGTGCAAGAAACCAAGAAATTGTACCCCGCAATATTGTAATTGTCATGAGAATCACACTGCTAACTATAGAGGATGTATTTTCTTTAAGAAACAATCCTTAATTTCAACTACAAATATAGTTTCAAATTCTAATCGAAAGTTATCTTCATCTGCACCTTTGCAAAAGCAAAATTATTCAAAAAATAAACCTCCTTCCACCATCAAGTCTCCTGTGACATCTTCAATAACTCCCCCTTCTATAAATATGAATAATTATCCTAATCTTCCTTCAATATCTACAAACTCTCAACGCTATCTTAACAACACTTTTAATTCCACGCTCATTAATAGTTCAGACATTAATACGTACATTCCCATTATAACAAATCAAATACTAAACTCTTTACTTCCACAAATACACCGATTAATTCAAGACGTTATTCCACAAATAATTAATAATGGATCACACTAAAATAAAATTTTTAAATTGGAATGCTAATGGTCTTCTACGCCAACTAGCTGAATTTAAACATTTCTTATATAGTCATAACATTGATATTGCTTGTGTTACAGAAACACATTTAACTCATTCCAAAAAATGTAACATTCCAAATTATAAAACATACAGAGAAGATAGAACAACTACCACTACTGGTGGAGGTGCAGCAATTTTTATACGTCGAAAAATCAAACATTTACAAATATATGTTCTCAACTCTAGTGATCTAGGAATTAGTAACTCTCACTGTTTTCTTTTCTATAGGCCCTATAAATATAATAGCAGCGTACAAACCACCTAACAAAAAATTATCTAAAGTAACTCTAGAATTACTACTGAACAACAATGCAAGAACACTTCTACTCGGTGATTTAAACGCCAAACATGAAGCTTGGGGATGTAATACCACTTCTCCACAAGGTCAATTCTTATATAATCTAACTACTTTAAATAATTGGTCAATTCATGCTCCTTCTCAGCCAACTTATTATTCATATAATACTAAGATTCTTCCGGCTATTTTTGATATTGTACTTTCCCAAAATATAAATTTTCCAATTTTGCAATATTGTATTCCAGCTTTAAACTCAAACCACAATCCAGTTTTAATAACTTTTCACAAAATTTTAGCTTTACATCAATTTAATAACTCTCTCGTAAAAGGAAGGATTAATTGGACTATATTTAATTCTTATATGCAATATTTCACAAAATATCCTTCCTCTTTACTCACGTCTTCTGACAGATGACGAAATTTCAATTCTTATAAACAATGTTTCCAAATCACTAGAATTATCAACGATGCATTCTTGCCCTTCCACAAAGCAGTCTTTTAATAATTTACCTAAAGAAATACTAAATTTATTAACTTTTAAACACGTTACACGTCGCAAATGGCAGGTAACACGTGATCCCATAATAAAGAAAACACTAAATTTATTAACCCATACCGTTCAGAAAAATTTACAAGAACTTCGATATACTAACTTTAATAATTATTTATCTCAAATCCAGCCAAATTCTTCACCGCTCTGGTGTGCTATTCGAACTATATCAAAAGAGAAACACCAAATACCCTTTTAAGAGACACAAATAAAACCGCCGTTTCAGATTCTGAAAAAGCGGAACTTTTTGCTCAGCAATTTTATAGAATATTAACTAATATTCCGATTAACAATTATTTATTTCATCTAAATGTATTAAAAAATCTTCAAAATCCGTACTACACGATTCCTGAACGTATCAAATTTGCGTCTCCGGCAGAAATTAAATTTATCATAACAAAACTAAAAAACAATAAATCTCCTGGGTTTGATAAACTTCCTAATATAGTATTTAAACATTTCACAAATTTTACCATTAGCTCATTGACAGCAATATATAACGCTTGTTTTAGATTAAATTACTATCCCTCAATTTGGAAAATAGCAATCATAATACCCATTCCTAAACCTCAAAAAGATCACAGTAAATCAGAAAATGTTCGTCCAATTAGCTTATTATCTGCATTTGCAAAACTTTTTGATAAAATAATTCTAACGTGAGTCAGTAAATTTATTAATCAAACTAATGTACTTCCAAATTCTCAGTTTCGATTTAGATCGAATCATTCTACAACACACCAATTATTAAGAATCACAGATTTTATGGCGTCAAGTTTTCAAAAGAAACAATTTACATTTGCCCTATTTTTAGATGTTGAACAAGCATATGACAAAGTATGGCATGATGGTTTACTTTACAAGCTCAGAATATTCGGTTTTCCTGTATACTTACAAAAAATATTATCAAGCTTTCTTCTACAGCGTAAATTTCAGGTTCAGGTTAACAGTGTTTTTTCTGCTGAATACATTATCCACGCTGGAGTACCTCAGGGTTCTCCATTCTCACCAATCCTTTTTAATATTTACGTTTCAGATATTCCATATTTAATAAATACACAAGTAGCCTTCTTTGCCGACGACACATCCGTATTCACTTCTCATGCAGACATTATAACTGGTCGTGATAATTTACAGGATGATTTAAATACTCTTGTTACTTGGTACAATAATTGGCAAATCAAGATCAATAGTAAAAAATCTCAAGCAAAAATATTTTCTTTAAAACGAATCTCTCCTACTTATCCACTTATTATCAACTATAAAGCAATCCCTTGGATTCCTAACAAGACTCCAATTACCTATCTTGGATTACAACTTGATACTAATTAACTTGGGAACCACACATTACATCAATAATAAATAAAACTAATGTCAAGATTCTAAAATTATACCCATTTGTGAACAAAAATTCTCACCTTTCTTTAGATACAGCATTGTCCATATTTAAATACATCATTCGACCATCTTTGACATTACAGATCACTCACATTACACACATTACAGATCTAAACAACAAGCTTACCAAGTCATGTTATGCCATCTACATTCTTAAATCAAATTCTAACTTGGATACATTGCGAACAGTATTCTTTGCAAATGTACACTCGCATCTAAAATACGGAAACAAATTCTGGGGAAATTCTCCAGAAAGTATTCACACTTTCATCATCCAAAACGAATATTGAGAACAATGACTAACACTCATAAATACGAGTCCTGCATACCACTTTTTAAAAAATTACAAATCCTACCACTAACATGCATGTACATTTTAGAAATATTAATCTTCACAAAGAAGGCACTTTTAGAAAACAAGGCCTCTGTCACTCTAAACGCAGAAGTTCATAACTATGATACTAGACAAAAAAGAAACCTGCATGTTTCACACAGAGAAACTTCACTCTTTCAAAAAAGTACCCTTATAGAAGGCATTACACTGTACAACAAACTCCCTAGTGAATTTAAAAGCTTAAACTCTATACACACATTAAAAAATAAACTGAAAGCTTTCCTGTTAAACCATACATTCTACAGTACAAAAGAATATATACATCATAAACACGTATCTACCCAAATATAAACTAGTACTAATCATTTTTATATACTCTGTTGCAATGGTTTGAAACCCCCAAACTGACTGTTGAATGTAAGGGATGGACCCAGCCCAGGCATCAACTCATAAGAAGACGACTACTTATTTATTTATTTTTTTCTCTTTCTTTTTTTATAAGTATAGTTTTTCAATTTTAATATTCATTTCTTTCTTCTTCTTTTCTGTATTTAATACTTAGAAATATGTATATTGCACATTTTATTATTATGTACATATGCTGACTTGTCATACATGGCTTATGCTGTATTTATGTGTCAAATATATTATTATTATTATTATTAGGGCCCGGATAATTATGTACTAAAAATTGTGTAAATATGTACATATATATGTATTATAATGTACAGAAATATGTAGTCTAAAGTATGTAATATGTAACATTAAGTATCATTATATCAATTGTTTTTTATTAAAATACTTTTATCTTAGTATATATTGTTCTGTGTACTTAATATCAAGATCAGTATTCAACATTATAATTCTCATAGTCATATTATTTACAACGATCTCCATATCAATAAGAAACAAATATCGTCTCCGATATTATTTCAGTAGTATACCTTCCTTTTGCGGCTCTCACACGCAACCAATGTTTTTAAATGAGGTCTCTAAAGAAAGAGAATTTCAAAGAGACATGACAAATTGCATTTTGACTTTAAAAATATGAAGTATTTGTTTAAAAAATGCATCTAAATATTCATGTCAAATATACTTTCTATTTTTCTCTGTGTTTTCTGGATCCAGTGTAACAGAATTGTCCCCTCATAGCCAGCACTAGTAACATAAATTGTTTCGAATCCTGGGTTTTTCTCCAGAACAGAAGACCTCTTTTTCTTCACTAGATCCTCCTATTGACCCTCGAATGATAAATGAACAGTTTTTAAAAAAGCGTCGCTGATAGGAAATTTCAAAGTTACCAGAATGTTTCAGGGAAGATGTTTCCAAAAATTTAATTGTAGTGCTTACTGAAAAACGGGGCAATATAGTTGTTCAGCTTTTGAGTATCAAACAATTACTTCGATGTGTCTATAGATGCTGCAGCTTCAGAATCAAATTGATGTGTAACTTGTATTACAAAATTAACATTTTGAACATTGTAGCTCATAGCATTCGATCCCGGTGCCCCATCTCGTTAATCACTTTTTGTATTGGAAATCAATGCGTCAACTTTATCAAACTGATATCTAATAAGTTCTGCAAACAACGCGTGCCCAAGATAGGTTAGAAGTAGTAATTTTGGAACAATCCCTGCAGAGCTTCAGCTGCCATGCGCTAGTACCAGAAGGAAGACATTATGTTTAACTTCATTAGGCCACAAAAATCCCGTTGCATCATTAAATAGTTTTGTAGTAATTTGATGGTTGCATTTGGGTAACACTTCACAAGTTAACAAGATAAGACTTACACTTTTAAACGTTCATGAAACCTATACCAATATGATTTCCTTGCACATCAGTTCCACACCGACATTTTTTAAAGATTTTCGGTACAAAGAAATAATTTACGAAAAACGGTAGAGGGTCGCATGTAAAAATCAGGGAAATAAAAATGTCAACGGCCTTTCTTGAGCTGGTACTTGTAGTTTCTGTGAAGGGTATGAAGGTGAAGGTAGACCTTTAAAAGATGCGAAGTGGGTGCGCGATATCGCCTGTTAAACATATCATTTTCACAAATCAAACTTCCTTTCTGTTCTCTGCGATATTCACGCTGAAAACTAACAGAACAGAAGGTATAGTTTGCATCGTCGCCTTCCCCTTTTACTTGCAATACCGTTGGCATTTATACACTCATTTCAGCGCGTAATAATAGCGGAATTTTAGAGAGGAGCCTACAGAAAAAAATGTTTGACAATGCTGAATTGTTTATTTGAATGATTCTTTATCAAAGACGTACAGGAAAAATAAAGAAATAATTGTTTTTAAATGTAGAATAATGCAAAAATTCAGTAATATGTGAAAATATGGGCTGATTTTAAGGACAGGGTTCGGCTCACTAAAACAACGGCGCACGGTTCACTTGCGCATGGTTCACTGCGGGACCACGAGAACGGATCACTCAGGGAGCGGGAAGATGCCTTTGCGCTTGCATTGTGCATTGTGCGGTGTGGTGCGAATGTGTAATGGAGAATTAGAATGGTTAAATGCATAAAATGCGTTGCATGCATAATGTTAAATGCATAAAATGCGTTGGTAATTATGCGTTGGACAGACTCAAGGATGTTTTATGTTAACTCGAGGGCCGAAGGCCCGAGCCTCGTCCTCAACTTGGACACGGGTAGCGAAGCGTCACGATTCCACACGAAAGTGCGTTGGCCACGTGGCCGTGTGGCACGGTGTAAGATATATAGGTGTGTTCACTCCCAGTCTAAAACTGAAGCTAATGTGAGGCTAGTTCCCACAGCTCTCGCTAGATAAGCGCTGCGAACGACTTGGGCATTTTTGTTGGGTCAAGATGGCTTCTATTGATAGCACGGTGAATAGTAGACTTAACTGATCTCTTCGTAGTAAAAACTTTATTCCGGAGTATGAAGTAAATTTAGAAGTTTCCAAAGTCAGTCGAAAATCAAGATCTTAAAAAGAAATAGGTTGAAGTTTTCCCCAGAAAAGGAGAAAATTAAATGACAATGATTATATTGCGTCAAGAATTTCAACAATGAAAATGTTATACGAAATGTGGTAAGTATTGTGACCGTACTTACCCTTGTTGGTTTTATGAGTACACATATCATAAATTTTTGTGATGTTTATTTTGGGCACAGGGGTTCTTTGAGGGGGGTACTTTAATCGTCATTATCTGAATTCAAAGAATCTACCGTCACAGAAACAGAATTTATTGAGGAAAAAAATTAACAAGACATCTTCATATTACTAACATAATTTGCATCCTTGACCTGGTCGCAAATTCTTACTGAATACAGACTAAATGGTTTATACTATACGTCTCCGAATATTCCTATCATTACATTTATCATTTCCATTTATACAACCTCCATGTCTCTGGAAACTGCATACCATTCGTGTACCACTACAGACACCATTGCTCTCCTTACTACTCAGTGAGCACCCTGAACTGGCATTTTACTCGATTACCCCTCTATTTTGTTCATAATTATTGTTACTTATCTGCCCTCCACAACCGTCGTCTTCTATGCGACGCGATGCCGCGTGCTCCGTCCGATGCCGAGAGGTGACCTTGGCGCCAACGATGTTCTGCCTGCCCACGTGTCGCCGGCGGCCCGTTCCCATGCACCGGCGTCGCCTCACCACAGTTTCCTTCTTCACACGACGAATTTACTGTCTCAGCTCACACGGCTCCACCATATAATCCCGCATTCGCACAGCTACACCGACTATCACTGAACAGCATCGCCCACGTGTCCGTGCACTGTCCTCTTCTCTCGTCAAATTTCGTGATTATTCCTTCCAACTGAGTACCACAATCCTTACTCACAATTATCATTAAGTCCATCACAATTATCCTTCCTTTAACACCTGCCGTCCCGATTATTCTCGATTTACTTGTTCGTTACCACATCGCTCTCTTGTCGCCATTACACCTCTGTCCTCACACCTCGCTGCTCAACTCCCAACTGCCCTTTCGCGCGGTCCGACCGACCAATTCCCAACCTTCCGGGCGCTCGTTCACGACTCGGCCCGATTCGTTCCGCAACGATTCATCAACCTGCGCGCCACTTTTGAACGTTGTGGAGCGCCTATTATTTACGTTTTGACCAATACGGTCAAAGTATATATACCAATTATTCACCTTACACTATCAGTTAACTATCAAATAGATACACAATCATTGTAAAATCATACACAATCAATATTGTGAAAATAAACAACCAAACTAGTATAGTAATTATTTACACTCCAATTTGGAAAAAAATTCCAAGACTTAAATAGTGCAATCAAAGAATATAATGCAGAATGCAAATTAAAAATTGCAAAATTTGCATGCTAAAAACTAAAAATGGAACATAATCCAAATCGATTTGCAGGTGATGTTTCTAGAAATGTTTACAATGGTAAACATGCATTTGATATGAGTTTTCAAAAATATTAAAAAATTAATAAGATAATTTGTATAGGATATGATTTACAGACCATACTTGAAGATATAGTTTGTTATAATTAAATTGGTAATTTTAAGATTAATAAATGAAATAATTTATTTGTTTATATTATTATTTTTCATTCTTGTTTAATTTTGTTGAACTTTCAGGGGTTATGTTGGGCAAAGACACAGAGACTGTCATTGGAACACCATGCCTGTTCATCAAACATATCTGACGACTGTGATCCTCATACAGAACTTTATTGGTATGGTAAGTGTATATCTTGCTTATTGTGTACTATTTTTTAATTAATATTAATTATTGATTTTTCTAATTATATGAAATTACAAACTTCATGAAGTGTAATTGACTACCTAATTATTAAAAATATACTTTTAAAACATTTTAAATTTCATAAGATGATTATGAAACAATTTTGAGGGAGGCAACTGTAATTCATGAAGAAGATTAATTGAATGTATCCAAAGGGTGTCAGACAAACTTGTTGATGTTTAAAAAAATATTTGAGAATAAACAAATGGTTAGTCTTCGTCGAAAATCATAGGACATGATTGTGCTTTTTGCACAAATTGTTGACAAAATGTGATTATAAAAAGGTAACTGGTGTTATTTCAATGTAG
This sequence comes from Acheta domesticus, assembly GCA_031308135.1. Classification (NCBI taxonomy): domain Eukaryota; kingdom Metazoa; phylum Arthropoda; class Insecta; order Orthoptera; family Gryllidae; genus Acheta; species Acheta domesticus. Next base: position 12,255,631 of record JAHLJT010005437.1, read on the forward strand.
GCATAGAGGTTCTGTTTATAAATATTCTAGTAATGGATTATTCATGGTGGTGATATTATGTGCAGTGGTTCTAAAAAATACCTTCAAGAATGACCTTCATTTTTCGTTCTTGAAATTAATTTTATGTTTTTGAAGCCATGTTGCATTTCAGTTGATAACATGGTGGGAAGTGAAAGGATGTGGTTGTTAGGTTTTCATAGACGTTAATAGAGAGAACACAATTCAGATAACAGAGAACTGTGTAAACCGTTTCATGAATAGAATGGAAACTTTTTCACAGTAAGATTTAGGATTGTAGGAAAATGCAAGTACATTTCAGGTGAAAGAAATATTAAAACTACAAAAACAATGTGTTAAAACTATAGCACAAATTGGGTTATGCGTTTTGCATAAAAATACTTTCAATAATATAAAATTCTTGCCTTCCGGTGTTTATCAACAGCCAGAACCATGATATTTTCAATTGAAACACAATGTGGCCCACTTCTATTCACTACCGTAGCTCTACAAATAGACAATAACACAATCATAACTATGTGTGAAAAAAGCTCTACATAAGCAGAAATTAAGATAAGATGTAATGAAAAGTTACAAGAATAGAATAACGCTTTTCTCAAAAGTAAATTCTTCTTCTTCATAAATGCATAGTCAAAGCAATTTTACAGCGAATGGTTTGCACATATCCAACAACATTTTGAAATTTAAGTACAGGAAAATGAATGTCAATAATGATAATTCCGCAATGAATGAACAATGTATATATAAGTTACTTACGTAACATTTATGTACATTAATATATTTAGGAAATTAAGAATGTATGTAAACTGTACATGTATACTGTTTGTAAGTAGGTTATGTGATTTTGAGAATTGTAAGTCATAAAATTGCAAATTTTTCAGAAAATAATATGTATAAATTGAATATTATTAATATTGAAATAAAGAATTGAGTTGAATTATAATACACTACATTTTTTAATTTGTAAAATATTACTAGAAAATTATAATTGACACTGAAATTGTTTTTCAGTGAGGGTCAGTGATAAATATACTGTTGCAAAGAACAAACCTGTTGATTGCTGAGCAACGTGATTGTCAAATGAATGGTAAATCACTGTTTAAGTGATATTCTTAAATGTAATCGCTATTGCTTTTTTGTTGTTATAACTCCAACTCTTGTTTTTAAATGGAAATCCTCATTCTCTGGAACTTACATCATATAACTGCAAATATGCATGGCTCTCGCTACAAAACATTTCAAACAATTAACATCCCCTGTCAGCCTGTATAATAGATCTTAAAAAATCTTGATACATTTACAGTAGCGGTTCCCCAATTATGTGTATTCAGTGACGGTTATAGCTTTCTTGCAACGAAAACACCAGAAAATACTAAATGCGCGAGACGCCATCATCAATGCCCAATTCGATCGTGCGCACCGTACGGATAAGCGAGGAACTAGCCTCAAACTGTCTTCAAAAATTTTGCCCAAAAGGCGGCTAGTTGACATACCTATATATCTTACACCGTGCCGTGCGGCCGGGCACACTGTGGCGGCGCCGCGAGTGACTCGTTCGGAACCGAATCGTGCGCGTCAATAGGAGCCGAACCCTGTCCTTGAAATTTCCAAAATATGTTCTTTTGTGCAAAATATGTAAATATTTTGGGTAAAAATTTCGGGTAAAACATGTAAATATATGTACAAAAAACTCAACGTTTTTGGCCAATAACCGATGTGAAACGTGAATATATCGTTGATTCGAGAGTTACCGTTGGAAAATATGTTATTACATAATTATCCGGGCCTTAATTATTATTATAATAACAGATTCTTCAACTTGGCTACTGTTTTAATAGAAAAGAAACTTTTGTGTAAGTGTTCGCTAGATGCTACGTTTAAAGAAAGAGTTGAATTTTTTCTGAAGGAAACCAGACATTTAGAATTGATTTACAAAGCAACTGTCAAACAATTCAGATGACTGGAAACTCTTGAAAACAAGGAGTATAAATCAATTATAAATAAGCAGTTCCATTTACATTTTTTTTCAATTTTGCAGTAAGCTTACTGTTGGTCTGAGAATTGTTGCATGATAGCAATAATAATAATAATAATAATAATAATAATAATAATAATAACTGACTCCACTTCAAGGTTCATCTCTTCCAAATGAAACATCCGCCAGTGGTGAAAATTCATCTGGCCATGAGTCACACGATAAGGACATGATGCGGGACCTCCTCCGACGCGAGATAGAACGAGTTCGTCTGCTTCCATTCGAATCTCGTGCACCGTTGAGGAGAATTTACGAAAATGCTAAAGCTAAGAGAGTGATATAAACAGCGAATTCTGTCTTAAATGAGCTTGTACAGACCTGAAGTAGAGATCTAGATATTACTGAAATCAATCACATCGTGTATGCAACTGGATATCTAGTATCTCAGATAATCTTGGGACCAGCCCAGAACACCGATGGCCGACAGCCAGACAGAGTAAAAAGCTCCGTACCTCCGTGGATGAAAAGAATTATGAAACGGATAGCCGACACACGGCGTGAAATATAGCCGAGGCATCTTCTAAGTCAAACCACACGTATAAAGTTCAACAAAAAATACTCCATGTTGAACAAAAATACCTAATTGACAATGACACAACAAGGCTAATGGTAGCTGAAAAGCTAAAAGAAAAAAATCCAAGCATGGGCTCAACGAATAAGACGGTACAAACGTAGAGAAGATTTCCGTGTACAGAACCGGTTGTTTGAAATAGACGCGAAGAGATTCTATCGCAGTCTGACTCAAAAACCGAATGGCAATGCTGCCCCTCCTTCAAAAGATGACGTCGAAACATTTGGTCAGGAATCTGGGAGAAAACCAGATTCTACAACAAAGACGCATCGTGGCTCCAATCTGAAGTTGATGCTGCCAATGGACTCGTGGAAACAGTGGAACATGTTCAAGGATTCTCGAAAGAGGACCTATGCCAAACAATTAAGAATATGGGAAACTGGAAATCCCCTGGGGTTGATAAGATCCAGATTTATTGGATTAAGAAATTAACAGCACTACATTCTCATCTTGCAAAGGCTGTTAATAACATTTTAGAAAACCCTAACGAACTCCCCGAATGGCTCACTCGCGGCATTACGTATTTGCTACCCAAAGGAGGAGACAGCTCTTTGGCGAAGAACTACAGGCCAATTACTTGCTTGCCAGTAATGTACAAACTTATAAGTGCAGCCATTTCTGACAAAATGTATAGGCACCTAGAGAAGAACCATCTGTTGCCAGTTGAACAGAAAGGATGTCGTAAAGGTTCCTATGGCTGTAAGGAAATCTTGCTTGTCAATAAAATAATTTTGAATGAAAACGAAAACGTAATTTAAGCATGACTTGGATTGACTACCAGAAGGCCTTTGACAGTGTACCACATGATTGGATTTTGAAGACCCTGGAGATCTATCGATTTCATCCTAGACTTGTTGAGTTTTGCAAGGCTAGTATGAAGTCGTGGAGCACCAGGTTACTAATCCACAGCGAAAAGGAACTAGTAGCAACCAGAAGTATTCAGATTTACAGGGGAATTTTTCAAGGAGATTCACTATCCCCTCTGCTGTTTTGCATTAGCTTGATTCCTCTATCAAGACAGCTGTCGCACACTGACTTTGGTTACAAGCTCCATGGTGATGAAAGGCCTGTATCACATTTATTTTACATGGATGATCTTAAAGTTTTTGCTAAGAATGAAGCGATTCTCTCCCAAATGCTGTCTGTCATCAGTGAATTTAGCAATGACATCTGCATGAAGTTTGGTCTTGGCAAGTGTGCAAAAGCCAACTTAAAAAGAGGCAAAATGTCCACGTCCGAGAACATTGAAGTTGATAGACACACTGTGATTCAAGATCTTGAGCCAGGTAAAACTTACAAGTATCTGGGCATTGAAGAATGTGAGACCATCTTGAACGACACAATGAAAGAGAGAATTCGCAGGGAGTATTGTAGACGAGTGAGACTTGTCCTGCAGTCCGCTCTGAACTCAAGGAATAAAATATCAGCAATAGGTAGTTTGGCGGTGCCTGTAGCCGAATACAGTTTCGGACTAGTAGACTGGACTGAACAGGAAATTCGCATCATGGATCGAAAAACCAGAAAATTGCTTACAATGCATCATGTTGCCCACCCCCGAGCTGATGTACATAGACTTTATGTGTCACGTAAGGAAGGAGGAAGAGGCCTCAGACAAATTGAAGCCTACTGGCACAATGCAATAACCGGGATGGGAAAGTATGTAGTCAGCCATCAAGATGACCCACTAATGAGGCAGGTCATGAAATCTGACCGAAGAATGGGAAACAGAGGCATTGTAAGTGTAGCAAGAAGCATTGCGAACAAGACTATGCAAGACAACCAGAATGACAGAGACACTGAACTTCTGATGCTACTTAACATGAAATTTGAGACACAGAAAATGTTAAAGAAATCGTGGAGAGACAAACCACTCCACGGACAATATCTAAAAAGAATGGACAAGGTGCAGATCAATAAAGATCAATCATTTATGTGGCTTAAAAGAGGAAGAATGAAGCCAGAATCGGAAGCACTTGTAATAGCTGCCCAAGATCAGGCTTTGAGAACACGACATTATGATAAAGCGGTTCTCAAAATTTCCCAAGATGATAAATGCCGCATTTGTCAGGAACACGTAGAAACCATCGATCATATTGTCTCAGCTTGTCCAATCCTTGCAAAGACCGAATACTTGAAAAGACACGACAGGGTGTGTAGCTACCTCCACTGGCAGATCTGTACCGCCCTCGAAGTTCCGAACACAAGCCCCAAGTGGTACGAACACTCACCGAAACCGATGACGTCTGTTGGATTGTGTACGATATTGTACGACCAACAAATTCAAACTGATCGCACGATAGCAGCAAACAAACCGGATATAGTCATCCGGGATTTGGAGAACAAATCGTGTTTACTTGTGGATGTTGCTGTACCTTGCGATCAAAATGTCGTTACCAAGGAGGCAGAGAAATGTCTTAAATACAGGAGTTTGGAAATCGAGATCAGCCGAATGTGGGGCGTAAAAGCACAGGTCGTACCGATAGTTATCGGAGCTCTGGGATTTGTTCCGCAAAATTTGTGTAAGAACTTGTCTAAACTCCCAGGTAATTCAAAAGCCTGGGAAGTGCAAGAAATTGCTTTATTTGGAACAGGCCACATTTTGCGTAAAGTATTGTTGAGGCACTGATAGTCACCGGATCTGCTCCTTAGGTAGCTGGTTGCAACCTGGAGTAGAATTTATATTCAGCCGACTCATAAGATCTTTAGTCGTGATGTAATGGAAAAATAATAATAATAATAATAATAATAATAATAATAATAATAAATTTGTTGTCTTCTGATCTCTCTCTCTTCGAATTATTCGATATTTCAAACATTAATACGTGTGTTTACAATATGTTCCTGACTCAGCTTATCCAAAAATTAACCTCGCGCTTCCCCTCTGAATACGCATGAACAAAAACAGCAATTAAGTGTTCATGGGCTGACTTCTAAAAAACTTTCTATTTACAACAATTACCCTGATTGACGAGACAAAACAAAAACAAAAACCTATATTAAATGATCATGATATCGCGGCTCACTACTAAAAAGCATTCTTTCTTACAACAATTATTCTGATTAAGGAGACAAATCACACGAATTATTAGACGTAACTTATTGGAAATGAGCGGAAAGTTCACAATCGCTTAATCGAGGTATAATAATAAATAATAATAATAATAATAATAATAATAATAATGGGGTTGGTAGCCCTGAACTGGGATGTTAACACGCGTGCTGTGACAGCTCCTGGATTTTTGGGATTTACGACGGAAAAACATCGCTATTGGAACGCCAGGTACGTGGAAACGGATGGCCTAACATCTGGCGATTTCAGAAATATAAGCGTCAAAACTGGAGAATTATTGGGTAGGTAGCCCGGGTGGGCGTTTTGCTACACCAAATGACACCAACACGGAAGTAGGCCGATCAGGGGGGGCAATCTGCCACGCGAACGGCCACGATGCCGGACACGCGAGCGCCCCCTGGGGGGCCACCGCAGAGCACCAAAGCAGATACGCCCACGCACGGTCAGATGGCCGCGCCGTTACACGTAGCGCTATCTGGCGGAGCTACCAAGAACCCGAGCGCGCCTGCAGCGCCATCTAGCGGCCAAGGCCGGAACGACGACACTCCCGGCGCGGCGGGAACTTCGAAAGGGGACGCCAGAGGTGGGTACTGGAAGCCGCGGGCAGAGAGCGAGAACGATGAACTCAACCCGTTTGCGAGAAAATCAAAGCTGCAGAGGACTCCCCCACCATCTCCTACAATCATGGAGGTGGCTCTGGAATATGGCGGCGAGATGAGTGATGGCCAGGGACCCGAGAGTGAGAAAGTACCAGCGGAAACCATGACAGCAGCCGGCCCACTACTTAGCAAGTGGGAGAATATCCAGAAATTGGAAAAAGAACTGACGGAAATAATAGAAGATCTAAACAAAAAACCTAAAAATTATGGAAACATACATGCTTAAAAACAACCCGAAGGATGTCAAGAGGCCATGATGAGAGCTCGGGAGAAAATTGATTACTTAAGGAATAGACGGCATTACGCCCTAGAAAAGAAGAGAGAGTTTGCAGAGACCCTGCACTGCCTCTCAAAACGAGAAGAGGACAATAAGAGAAAAGAGATAAAACCGACACAAAGGAAAAAGAGGGAGGCGCCTAGCCCACCAGAAGAGAGCCACAGAAGAGACAAAAAAGACAGCAGAAGGAAACAGTAGAGGCAATGGACGACAACACAGAGGCAACAGAACATCAAGGAGAAGGAACGACAGAAGGGGACTCAACGGAGGGGTGGATGAAACCACCAGAACAGAAGAAGAAAGAACAAAGAGAAGAAAAAAGAAAAGAAAGAGAGAAAAAAGCGGAACCAATCAAGACGAGAAATAGACCCCTGAACCAGGCGATAAAAGTGACTGCTAAAGACGGACAGACATACGCTGACATTATTAAAAAGATGAAAACCTCAGTAAATCCAAGTGAATACAACCTGAACATAAAAAAGATGAGAAGAACACAGAAGGAAGAACTATTAATAGTCCTAGACAAAGAAGGGGATTTAACCAATTTTAATAAAGCACTGGTGAAGGCTGTCGGGGAGAGTGCAGAAATCAGTACCCTGACGCCAAAAACCATGATAGAAATTAAAGACATTGACGAAACTGCCACCGTCGATGATATAACAGCAGCCATCGAGAGGGAACTAGAAACTCCGGCCGAACAATTCCGTCAATCGTGCCGGCTACACAGAGGGTTCGCAAGAACCCAGACAGCGACAATTCTGCTTCCTACAGATACAGCCGTAAAACTTCTGAAGAAGGATAAAGGTAGGATTAAAATAGGCTGGATTTACTGTAAGATACGGGAGAAGCAGCAACTAACTAGATGCTTCAAATGCCTGGACTTCGGGCACATATCTAACAACTGCAAAGGCCCGGACAGAAGAAATGTGTGCTACAAATGTGGCAAAGAGGGGCACCACATCAAAGACTGCAAGGGGTCAACCCAATGCATCATTTGCAAAGTAAAAAATCTAAGCTGTGACCACATGCTGGGAAGCAAAACGTGCTCAGCATATACCGCGGAAATTAACAAGAAAAATAACCAGCCATAATGAAATGCCTGCAGGTTAACTTAGGAAAGAGCAAAGCAGCCCAAGACTTACTCCTGCAAGCTGCAACTGAAAGAAACGTAGACCTGCTGCTCGTTAGCGAGCAGCCGAAGAACATAGAAGAAGCTATGTGGTTCCAGGATGGCTCGAGAAGAGCGGCTGTGATAACACTCAATAAGAACATAAGCGTATCTAAATACAAACCCACCAACCATGGGTTTGTATGGATAGAAATAGGAGACGTAAGGGTCTATAGCTGCTACTTCTCACCTAACGACCCAATTGACACCTTTAAAAAGGAAATTGACGAACTAGAGATGAGGCCTAAAATCTGCAAAAGGAGAAGTTGTAGTGGCAGGTGACTTCAATAGCAAGTCGCCAGAATGGGGGAAACCCGAAGTGACAAAAGAGGGGATATAGTCTGTGAATTCATCGCCAAAAACGACCTTGTCATCCTTAACACAGGAAGGGAGAGTACTTTCCAAAGAGGAGATGCGGCATCCATACTGGATCTAACAATAGGCTCCAACAACATCGCTAGGAGAACCACGGACTGGAGAGTACTGGACGACGAGACGCTCAGCGATCACAGCTACATCCAGTTTAAAGTAACTGGATACCAAAGGGAGCTCCAGAAGCCAGGGGGGCGACCTCCGTGGAACACTAACAAGCTGGACGAGACGAAAGCGAAGCTCTCTCTAGAAGAGTCTAAGCTAATACAGAGCATGGGCTGGATAAAAAAAACAGAATGCCCCTGAAAAAACAGTAACAGAAGCGAGGGACATAGTGATGGCAGCGTGCGCCGCATCCATGCCGAGACGCAGATGCCCAAGGGGAAAGCAGCAGGTGTACTGGTGGACCCCCGAGATTGCCGAACGTGAGAAGGATTGTATTAAAGCTAGGAGACTAGCCACAAGATCCAAACTGCGAATCACTTCGAAGAGAATACAAATACGCCAAAAACAGCTGAAAGAGGAAATCAAAAATAGAAAATCGAAGTGCTGGAAAGAGCTACTAGACGAGGTAGAGAGATGATCCCTGGGGCATGGCGTACAAAATTGTAAACAAAAAACTCAGAGTGAATACGAAGGTACCCGCGTTAGAGGACCCCAAATGGGTGAAGAAATTATAAGAGATCTCTTCCCAACCAGAGGACCCGTGGACGAGAAGAAAAACCGTACGACTACGAATTCAATGAGAATGACGTATTCACGAGAGATGGAGCTACAAGTAGAAGCGATGGAAACTAAAGTGCAAGAAAGCCACCGGACCAGACGGAATTCCAAACGAAATAATTAAGATTGTGGCCAAGGAATACCCGGAATGCTTGCTGGAGGCATTTAATAGCTGCCTCAGACATGGAGTTTTCTTCAAGAACTGGAAGAAACAGAAATTAATTTTACTACGGAAAGGAAACAAGCCCCTAGATAAGGCATCGTCGGTATAGGCCGTTATGCCTCCTAGATACAATGGGCAAACTCATGGAAGGGCTGATTCTACAACGGCTAGAGAAACATATATCAACAGGAAAAAATTTCTCCGATAGACAGTTTGGATTCAGGAAAGGCCGCTCAACTACGGACGCAATAAGGGAAGTAGTGCGTATAGCGGAAACTGCTAAAAACGGAACAGGCAAAAAAAAAGGGGTTTTGTGCATTAGTAGCCATAGATATTAGGAATGCCTTTAACTCCGCCAACTGGGAAGATGTTATTAAGGCACTGGTGGAGAAACAGGTTCCAGAATACCTTCTAAGAGTCATCGAGGACTATCTATCAGAAAGGAAAATTATATACTCTGACACTCTTAGGGTGGAGGAAGAGATGACGTGGGAGTTCCCCAAGGATCCAAGCTGGGGCCATTCCTGTGGAACACCCATGTACGACGAGCTACTAAATATAGATCTACCACAAGATACCTTGCTGATCGGATACGCAGATGATACGCTTATCATCAGCCACAGTGACAACGTGGACCCGCTGGAGAGGCACTTAAACGAGGCCCTCTCTAGAATTAACAGATGGTTGGACAAAAGACGCCTACAGATGGCAGTGGAAAAGACGGAAGCAGTACTAGTTACTGACAAAAGAGCCTTTAACTTCCCATGCATCACCTCGAACGGAGTAAGCATTTCCTGGAGCCGCCAAATTACATACCTGGGGGTCGAAATTGACCACAGACTGAGCTTCGGGCCACACATTTGCAAGACAGCAGACAAAGCTGCAACAATTGGATCCAACCTCTCTAGGCTTATGCCTAACATAGGTGGACCTAAAGAAGCAAAAAGAAGACTGATATCCAGCGCGGTAATCTCGAAGATGTTGTATGCAGCACCAGTATGGGCGACTTCTCTTGAGAAACAATCCATTAGGAGAAAATACAACCAAATCCAAAGGAGGATGGCCATCAGAGTTGTATCAGCGTATCGGACGATATCTGACTGCGCTGTTCTGGTGCTGGCGAGAATGCCCCCATAGACCTACTAGCGAGGGAAAGGCAGAGAACATACCAGACCCTAAAAGATAGAAAGGAAAAGGAAGGCAAGCTACCCCCAAAGGAGATATACACCATAAAAGAGGGAACCAGAAGCATGCTAATGAAAGAGTGGCAAGAAAGATGGGATGGGGAGACAAAAGGCAGATGGACGCATCAAATGATCCCAAATATAGCGGAATGGGTGGAAAGGGGCCACGGCGAAGTAAACTATTACCTGACACAGGCGCTGTCGGGTCATGGATGCTTTAACAAGTACCTATATGACTTTAAGATAAAAAACAGCCCGAGGTGCGACCATTGTCAAGCCGAAGTAGACGACACCATGCACACCCTTTTCCAGTGTAATGCATGGACCACGGATAGGGAAAATACAATCAGAGAACTGGGAGAAACCATCACCCCTACAAACCTAGTAAAAATGATGATTTCCTCCAAAGAGAAATGGAATGTAGTAGTGACTATGGTCACAAATATACTGAAAAAGAAAGAAAACATTCGAAATTAAGAAGGAAGAGCTTTAGCTAACCGCCTGTCACCTCCACGAAGTAATGTCTGACGACGGTTTCCATGGAGGTGACGCCATGGCTTAAGCGAAAGGAGGTTAGGTTTTAGTCGGTATACCAAAGCTGGGAGTCCGACATAACCGGTTCGCCGGTATCTATAAAAGATTTCCCCCTCCTTACAAAAATAATAATAATAATAATAATAATAATATAATAATAAATTTATTAAGTCACATATACAATACAATCGTGTAGATGAGTCAAAGTGATGTTTTGGGTGGATTGAGAGTGAAGTTACATTACTGTCCAGAAGCAAAACAAGGGGCCATCTCAGCATTTGCTCAAAGGACCAGGGAGGAAACTGGACAAAAACCTGATCGAGATGGGTCATTAGCCTAGGAATTATCCTACTACAATAAGTCAATAGCCTACTACAATACTTGTTACAGCTAGATTAAGATATTATACAGTATATATTTATTTTTAATAGCAAAATAATTTAACATTTCCAGATTGTAATGTTTAATGTGAAAGTGAAAATTCACTTGTTTATGTAATTTTACTGCTACTAATAATAACAATCATAATTATAATACTATTACTAATAATAATAACAACATATATTGAGTCACTTATACAATTTTAATTGTGGATGACTAGTCAGACATGATACATGCAGGTGCACATCAATAATCATACAATAATAATAATAATAATAGTATTAGTATAATAATGGGATAAGTATTTTGTTTATATGTTGTTAAGGGAAGTAGAGTTGTGATTTGTGTATTCCTTCACACTGTAGAACATGTTGTTAAGCAGGAAAGCTTTCAATTTACTTTTGAATGTACGTATTGTGTTTAAGTCTTTAATATCATGGCCTAGCTTGTTGTAAAGTGTAATGCCCTCTACTAGGTACTTTTTGATAAAGTGTAGTTTCAGAGTGGGGAACATGTAGGTTATCCTTTTGACGAGTGTTGGTGTGTACATCAGAATTTAGAGTAAAAGTGTCTTTGTTTTCCATAGAATCTTTTTTGTGAATACCACTATTTCAAATATGTACATGCATGGTAGAGGAAGAATCCTTAGTTTATTGAACAGGGGTTTGCAAGACTCCAGCTTATGAGTGCTGGTCATTGTTCGCAGTATTCTTTTTGGATAATAAATGTGCGAGTGCTTTCAGGGGCATTTCCCCAGAAAATTATTCCGTATTTTAGGTGTGAGTGCACATTTGCAAAATACATTGTCCTAAGTGTCTCAATGTTGGAGTTTGACCTGAGGGTGTATAGTGCATAGCAAGATTTGGTGAGCTTCTTGTTAAGATTTGAGATGTGAACATTCCATTTTAGGTTTTCTTGGATTGTTAGACCTAGGAAGGGTGGTTTCATGAGTTATTGTTACAGGGTTATTATTTATGAACAACTGCTGTGGGAATTTTTCTTTGGTTCGAAGATTCATAAAATTTAGAGAGACTGTTTTGCTGGTTGTTTATGATGACGATTGTTCATTGAAGACGAGAGTAAGTCTGCAGAGTTTTCAGAAGTTTATTTTTCTAATGATTTAAAGGGTTTTTTGCTTTGATGATTATGTTTGTGTATCTGCAAACAAAATTATTTTGTATTT
>JAHLJT010005437.1:12268968-12358968 GCA_031308135.1 Acheta domesticus
AAAACCGAATATTCTGAGCTTGTAAAGAAAAACCATCATGCCATAATTTGTCATATGCTTGTTCACATCTAAAAATAGGGCAAATGTAAATTGTTTCCTTTGAAAACTGGACGCCAATAAAATCTTAGTGATTCTTAATAATTGGTGTGTTGTAGAATGATTCGATCTAATCGAAACTGAGAATTTGGAAGTAAATTAGTTGATTAATAAATTTACTGACTCAGTTAGAATTATTTTATCAAAAAGTTTTGCAAATGCAGATATAAGCTATTGGACGAACATTTTCTGATTTACTGTGATCTTTTTGAGGTTTAGGAAGGGTATGATGATTGCTATTTTCAATGAGGGATAGTAATTTAATCTAAAACAAGCGTTATATATTGCTGTCAATGAGCTACATGGTAAAATTTGTGAAATGTTTAAATACTATATTAGGAAGTTTATCAAACCCAGGAGATTTATTGTTTTTTTAGTTTTGGTTTTATGATAATTTAATTTCTGCCGGAGACGCAAATTGGTACGTTCAGGAATCGTGGAGTACGGATTTTGAAGATTTTTAATACATTTAGATGAAAAAATAATTGTTAATCGAAATATTAGTTAATATTCTATAAAAATTGCTGAGCAAAAAGTTCCGCTTTTTCAGAATCTGAAACGGCGGTTTTATTTGTGTCTCTTAAAAGGGTATTTGGTGTTTCTCTTTTGATATAGTTCGAATAGCACACCAGAGCGGTGAAGAATTTGGCTGGATTTGAGATAAATAATTATTAAAGTTAGTATATCGAAGTTCTTGTAAATTTTTCTGAACGGTATGGGTTAATAAATTTAGTGTTTTCTTTATTATGGGATCACGTGTTACCTGCCATTTGCGACGTGTAACGTGTTTAAAAGTTAATAAATTTAGTATTTCTTTAGGTAAATTATTAAAAGACTGCTTTGTGGAAGGGCAAGAATGCATCGTTGATAATTCTAGTGATTTGGAAACATTGTTTATAAGAATTGAAATTTCGTCATCTGTCAGAAGACGTGAGTAAAGAGGAAGGATATTTTGTGAAATATGCATATAGAATTAAATATAGTCCAATTAATCCTTCCTTTTACGAGAGAGTTATTAAATTGATGTAAAGCTAAAATTTTGAGGAAAAGTTATTAAAACTGGATTGTGGTTTGAGTTTAAAGCTGGAATACAATATTGCAAAATTGGAAAATTTATATTTTGTGAAATTTCAATATCAAAAATAGCCGGAAGAATCTTAGTATTATATGAATAATAAGTTGGCTGAGAAGGAGCATGAATTGACCAATTATTTAAAGTAGTTAGATTATATAAGAATTGACCTTGTGGAGAAGTGGTATTACATCCCCAAGCTTCATGTTTGGCGTTTAAATCACCGAGTAGAAGTGTTCTTGCATTGTTGTTCAGTAGTAATTCTAGAGTTACTTTAGATAATTTTTTGTTAGGTGGTTTGTACGCTGCTATTATATTTATAGGGGCCTATAGAAAAGAAAACAGTGAGAGTTACTAATTCCAGATCACTAGAGTTGAGAACATATATTTGTAAATGTTTGATTTTTTCGACGTATAAAAATTTGCTGCACCTCCACCAGTAGTGGTATGTTGTTCTATCTCTCTGTAGGTTTTATAATTTGGAATGTTACATTTTTTGGAATGAGTTAAATGGTTTCTGTAACACAAGCAATATCAATGTTATGACTATATAATAAATGTTTAAATTCAAGCTAGTTGGCGTAGAAAACCATTAGCATTCCAATTTAAAAATTTTATTTAGTGTGATCCATTATTAATTATTTGTGGAATAACGTCTTGATTAATCGGTGTATTTGTGGAAGTAAAGGAGTTTAGTATTTGATTTGTTATAATGGGAATGTACGTATTAATGTCTGAACTATTAATGAGCGTGGAATTAAAAGTGTTGTTAAGATAGCGTTGAGAGTTTGTAGATATTGAAGGAAGATTAGGATAATTATTCATATTTATAGAAGGGGAGTTATTGGAAGATGTCACAGGAGACTTGATGGTGGAAGGAGGTTTATTTTTTGAATAATTTTGCTTTTGCCAAAGGTGCAGATGAAGATAACTTTCGATTAGAATTTGAAACTATATTTGTAGTTGAAATTAAGGATTGTTTCTTAAAGAAAATACATCCTCTATAGTTAGCAGTGTGATTCTGACAATTACAATATTGCGGGGTACAATTTCTTGGTTTCTTGCACTTTGAATAATGATGTTTCTCAGTACATCTCACACATCGAAGTTCTAAAGTGCAGTTGGCTTGTGTATGATTGAAGTTTTGGCAATTTTTATACTGTATAGGAAAATTTGATTTGGAACGAAATTTAATTTTCACAATACTGTTAAATAGGTTTATTCAGTTTTATGATATCCCTATTAAGGTTGTTGTCTGTGAGTTCGTGACAAATTTTTAATAGTTGTCTATTTTTATAAATAATCTATACAGGGTGAGTCACGTACTTTAGCACCTTCTGTAACTTTTGAACGGTTGAAGTTATATGCAATGCAGTTTTCACGGAAGTGCATGGGAAAAGGGGCTAATTGATACGTGCATTAATTTCTATTTTATCACTTGTATTTTACGAGATTTTAGTTAACTTTGTTTTTTCAAATGGAACTATACATATTTTTTCAGTTCACCATGACGAGCGTAAAAAGACGAATCCAATGATGTACATATTATTCATATGTTAGATAAGGCATTTTTTGTATTAATTTTGATTTCTGCGACTGGGGTTTAACGGACATTTTGAATAGTCCCACCACACAAGGTCACTCAGCGCTGCAACAGCCCTCGCGCTCCCGGGGATGAGAAGGGAAGTGGAGGGACCTTATTTGAAGATACGAAACATAGTATTCCAAATATTCAAAAAACCATTGCAGTTTTTTCTTGAAACTGTGCTTTTCATCCTTCCGCATTTTCAGATTTTCATCTTTCTTTGATTGAAGGAATTAAAGGATGGAAAATGAGGATTTGTCATAGGTTTGTATTGTAATAAAATTGTTTATAACTTCCACTCCATTTAATGGGGTTTTATAAGAAACTTATTAATGGGATCTTGAAACAAAGGACAATAAGAGTAAATAATTAAGACTACAAAAAATATTGCATATTCTGAGCAAACAATTTATTGTTAATAAGAATAATAATAACTTAGGGATAGAATAATCTTATTTCAATACATACTACTTGAAACAATCCGTATTTTCAATCCCTAAGAAACACAATATATCTGAAAATGGAGTCAGGATAGAAAGAAGAGTTCAGGAAAAATGCAACAGTTTCGTGAATATTTTTGTATCCTCAAGTACTAAAAATCCCTTCCCTTTCCCGAAACCCGCGTTTGCTGGGGGAGCGCTGCGTGACCTTGTGGGATCTGACCAGTTACAATGAAAATATCCGTTAAACTCTAGTCGCAAAAAAAATCACATTTACTCAAAAAATGCTTATCTAACATATGACAATATTTATATCATTGGATTTGTCTTTTAACGCTTGTCACTATAGGCTGAAAAAATATGTATATTCCCATTTGAAAAAACAAAGTTACCTCAAATATCTCGTAAAATACTAGTGATAAACGAGATATCAATACATATCAATTAGCCCCATTCCCTCATTCACTTCCGTGAAAACTGCATTGAAATATCTTCAACCGTTCAAAAGATTACAGGAGGTACTAAAGTTACGTGACTCACCCTGTATACTGGTGAAATAGTATATGTTTTAGATACTACAGCTTTAATTTCTTCGTTAGTGTATGAAATAGGAATATCATATAACATTGCTGATAATGTTTGTTGCATCGGATCACGATAGGAAAAATATTGAATTTTTTGTGTATTACAAAAATGTCTATACTTTCGAAAATCCAATGGAATCAAGAAAATGGAAATATAATAACTTTTAACTTTGGTAGTGAAATCTGATTGTGCAATTTGTTTTATCTCTGAAATAAATGCACCAAAATTATTTAAAATCTTGGAAGTTTTTGATATATTAATTGGTGGAATGGATTATTTTGTTTAGATTGATGCGTATCTTGAGGTGTAGAATTAGAATCGTCTGCTTCCCTCTGAAAGATCTTGAAACGGATTGGAAATAGGGACAGAATAAGATGTAGAAGGATCACCCGTTGAGTCACTTAAACGTTTGCGCTTAGAATTATTGAGGGCCATAAATGTTAAATTTTCAAGTGGTAATGAAGCATTAGAAGAAGATGAATTAGAAAACTCACTTGCATTATTCACTGTCACTGCTTGGTTAGATTCATACGTTCCTGTTGAGATTGAAGTTTTTGTTGTAATTCTTCGCGTGTTTGAGGAACATAATTTCTTGTTCTAATGCACTGATTCTTCATTGAGACACCATAATTAATTCACCATTATTTTGAATGTCAGGAATATTATATAAGGTAGGATTTTCCGTATAATTTGGATTGTTTACCTATTGAGTGAGTCAGCTATAAGCTGCCCGTAGGGAAACTTGAAATGTCCATTAAATACTGCTCAAATTCACTTCAGTTTTGGTATCAAACTAAACAGCAATTAATTCAGTTTATAGTATGAGTATTTGTAGCTTGTCACTACTATCACAATATTCACTATTTAACAAATATATAAGAGACTGTTACAATTGATACTTTTGTGTCAAGGCCTCCCAAAGTCCTTAGGGATAGCTCAGCTTACTCAGCCTACCCTGACGCTTCGCAACTGTGTGTATTGTCCCTATAATCAGAAAAGAAAGTAGTTTTTTGTCGTGAGCCGATATTTAATCATTGCTTAATACAGGTTTCGTTTGTGTTTTGTCTCAATGATAATAGTAATTGATATAAAAAAGAAAGCTTTCAGTAGTAGGACGCAATATTTTGATCGCATGTTAGTGTTTTAGTCATGTGTTTTTGCCTCATCTATAAGGGTAATTATTTTGTAAAAAGAAAGCTATTTAAAAGTGAGCCGCAAATATCACGATCGCTAAGTAATTTTTTTTGTATATTTTTTTCCCTGAATCAGGGTAATTGTTTTGAAAAAAAGCGCTTTTAAGTAGAGAAAAAAACTCATGAACGCTTAATAAGGATTTTCATTTATGTGTTTTGTCACCTCAATCAGAATAATTGTTTTAAACGAAAGTTGTTTGTTAGTGAGCGGAATATTTCATGATCGCTTAATAAAGGTTTATATTAGACTAAGCTATGGTATTCCCCGACAAAGAAATGAGAAGTTTTAAAATTGTTATAGACAGAAAACAGGTACCAAATTTATGTATCTAGGAAACGTTATTAGTAAAACTTTGGAAGATCAAGAAAGAAAAATTCAAAATATATGGGGGTAAATGCAATAATCAAGAAATACTTTGGAAGAGATATGAAAGCAGGGACGAACCTAAGAATACACAACATAACATCTAAGTCAATGTTAATTTATGCATCAGAAATATGGCCCATAAAACAAGAGACTGTCAGAGAATAGTAGCCACACAAATGAGATTTGCCGGTCCCTAGTAGGAATTACACGTTTGGATCGACAAAGAAACACCGAAATCAGAAAAAAACTTAAAGCAAAAAAATATAGTAGATGAGATTAAAGAGAACAAGTATGGTTTTTCACATGTGCGAAGAATGCAAGTGGTATGATTTTTAAGGAAGTTTTAAAGCACAAACTCGTAGGGCGAATAAATATAGCAAGACCCAACAAAAGATGGACGGCTCAGGGACATTTCAAATGAATTTAAAAAATTTCAACAAAAACTGATGGCTTGGATGTGTTAATACGGAGAGAATTTTTGGTATAAATAGTGAACCATTACTAATGGCAAGAAACTATGTGCTGTTTCAGCACCACTAGTTTTATAATCACTCATTTACATCTGTATATAGCGTCACTGATTTCAAATTGTTTCAAATTGTAGAATATAGAAGAAAGTGTAAGATGGCGAAAAATCACGAGGACATGAAAGAAACCGCAATGAAGAATTTCATGAAAATGAACCCTCCGCACCAGTAACCAGCTCGGGGAAGGAACTCAAACAAAGTAAATGACATGGCCAAGAGAGAAATGCTGCACTTATAAATTCCATAATAGGGGCAGGAAAATTGTGCCAAGCAATTCTTTAAAGCAGCCCCAAGAAGAGAATAGCTATTTATAGGAATCTTGCATCGGACGCAACCAAAGAACATCTTCTAGAATTTCTAAAATCCCTTTCAATTTAAGGACACAATCTGCGAGGAACTACACACTAGAACAAACAAGGCATTCAAGTTGGGGGTTATCGAGTCACATGCAGAGATAACCAAGAACCCCGACATATGGCCGGAAGGTGTGACGATCAAGCCCTTTCGATTTCGGGGCAGATCCAAACCGTGGAATTACACTCACGACCACGTCACAGCCCTCATCTGGAACGCGGAAGGAGTTGAAGGCGCCTTGTCCCCTCCTCCCCCGCGACCTCTTTACGGACTACGACACGGTTATCCTAACTGAAACATTTATACTGGAGCATTGGAACCACAAAGAATTCTACAGCACTCACCTTTTAGCTACACAAACCCTCACGAACCGAGGAGACCATCAGGCGGAGTCCTAATTAAACCGTGGACGGCACCCATAATCGCCAACCATTACACAAGTAAATGCTGTAATCGTGGAACGGCATGACTCGCAATCATAGGAGCATACTTACCACCGGGACAACATCGGCGAAGATTATAACAGACCCAACTGTTCGAACTACTATCGAAGGTGATGAAGACAAACCAACCTCTTTTAGAAGGCGACTTAAATTGCAGAATCGATAAGCCAAACCATAAAACATCCACGATCATAGACGCACTAGCCCAGAAAGGACTATTCCTTCGTAACGGACGAAAAAGAACCAACTAATATAGCGCCCCAAACAGACTGAGCACTATCGATCTAGCTTTCTCTAGAGGCTGCACAACCGGGTACGCCACACCGCCTAAGATACTCAGACGCGGTGACCATTAGGAAACATACTGTCAGTCAGAGTTCCTTTAAACATACTAAACGAGCGCACAACCCATCGCAAAAGACGTTCAAGAAAGCTTCAAACCGAAGTAGTAGAGAATGCAATTGAAGAGCCAGAAGATGCGAAGGAATGCATACTCAATAACAATCTGGACAACGCCACCGAAATAACTGCAGAAGATAATTGGCAAGGCAACAGAAAGAACAACTCTAAAAGGGAAATACGCACAGAAATGGTTTGACGCAGAACGTTATGCGGAACGAAGAAAGTACTAAATGCGCAGAATGCTCATAAACAACAGGCAGAACAGGGCAAGGACCAAGATTACTTCAGTGTTAAAAGGAATACAAGGTTCTAATCAAAGAGAAGAAAAAAGAGTTCACACAAAAAGAAGGAAAAACAATTGGTAGAAGAAGCAAAAATAAATCCATACATTGCCTTACAAACTAAATTTAAGGTACATAATAACTACATAGCGATGAAGAAATGGGAGGTGCATTTCAAAAACATCCTAGACCAAGAAGGAAGACAACACATCCCTGCACCAGAAGTCCTAAGAACGCAACAGATCCCTGGATCTCCTTCTCAACGAAGGAAGTAAAGAAAGCAATATTATCACTTAAAAACAATAAAGCGGCAGGTCCAGACTACATTTATAACGAACACCTTGCCAACCAGCGACGATGCTAAGCGACACTGTGGGCAAACATTTTCCATAAATGCGTAGAAGTTGGTGACATCCCCCAGAAATTGAGAGAATCGACCATCAAGGTGCTCTACAAAGGAAAGGAAACAGCGAGGATACCAATGCTTATAGAGGTATCGCACTAGTGTGTGCCCCATTCAAGCTTCTGTCCAAATGATCACATTGAGAATATCGGAAAAACTAGAAGCCAACTTACCAGACGAACAATTTGGCTTCCGCAGAAACCGATCAACCACCACCGCAAAAAGTCTACTAATGAATGACACAGAGAACGCCACGAAGAAGAAAGAAGGTAAACTATATGCCACTTTCCTCGATTTCGTAAAAGCCTTGACTACATCAACAGACAATGGGTTATGGACAAACTCAGAGCAGTACTCGGGCACACAATGTATGAAGCTCCATACTAAGATACAACATGATACGAGTAGACGACGGCCTCTCTACATCAGATCCAATTATCCAAACAAACGGAGTGCTTAAGGGTGACCCATTAAGTCCCCTTCTATTCATCCTCGCATCTACAGACCTGATCGACATAGCAAGAAGCAAGGGAGTAACTGTATACGCATATGCCGACGACATGGTGGTATGCTCAGAGGAAATGAATACTTTGCAAGAAACTATTGAGGAAATGGAAAAATGGCGCAAAACCCGAAACTTCGAGGTAAACACTAACAAGACAAAATCTATGACCTTCAAAAGGGAGGGAAAGTCCCACAAAACACATTTAAAATTGATGATAGCGAGAGAGAAAACAGTCCCTCATTTCACCCCTATTTGTAGTGTAGGGGTGACACTACAAATAAGTGGTAGAAGCTTCACCAAGCATGTACCATAAATCAACACAGCTTTGTCATGGTGTACAGATACACCACTCCATAGGGGTATGTATTAGGATAATTGTGATTAATCAGTGATCACGATTCAAGTTTATTATTAACTTGATTTTACAAATCAATAATTATAGCATAAACTGCCCGAATATATAAATAAGAGTTTATAGAAATAAATAATTTATATTGGTGTTTCCCAGTGAAGTTGGTATCAATCCTTGGAGGCCGATGAAATGTTAGAGAGTGGTAATAGTGATCAAGGGATAAACTGGGGGTCAATAGCCAAATATGCCCCGGTAACTGATTCGTGGTATTCAAAATTCTATTGATTACAAAATATTATTGTTAATTGTTTTGATGTAAAGGTTTACAACATCATTAGGTTATATTTCCATAAATCGATAATTATAATAGTACTCAAAATAATAAAACACAAACCTAACCAGCCATTTTCCCAAAATTTCTGTTCATATTTTTTATCCAGTTGTTATCAGGTTGTTTATTAGCAATCATTTATATTATGACGTTTTTATAATTTACAGACAGAAAAAAGTCAATAAGATTGATGAAGCCAATCATTGTTTTAAAAGAAGTCGATGCAAAAATAAGGCTGTGAATACATTGTTTATAAAAAAAGTCATTATTCAAGAATATCTGTTTTACAATCAGACCTAGATAAGTGGAAGTGCATGCTGAAATATTAAGAAGTTAAAAAAATGTTCAACATCATTGTCAATATCTAAATAGAATTCTTTAATGGTAACACCATTAAAGAATAAACACTACTTTGAGTAAAATTAAAAAATATAGTTGGTAATAGCAACATAAAAAAGAAATATGTTCTCATTAAATACAAAGCATAAAATGATTGGTAGTACATTAGTAAAAATCAGTCAAATGTTCAGCAGTAAAACAATTGTTTCACATGGAACATAAAACATTTGTAACATACAAATACTGGCAAATACAAAGAAGCACATTTATTAAAATTTCAAAATATAAAATGTAAGGAGTATTATGTTGTAACATACAGAAAATATGTAAGGCAAATGACCCGCAGTTAAATAAAACAAAATTATTAACATTTCCATTAAAGAACAAAACTTGTAATCAAAAATAAAACCCGTCAATAATTTCTTTTAAAAATCAAATAAATATATTTTTAATAGGTCATAGCCCATATCCACATACTCATCCGAAAGTTGGTTATACAAATCAGGGGCTCAAATAGAGAGGAAAAAAATATGTGAATAAAAAATTAAACGAATAGACCTTGATGATCTTGTGGAAAATGACTTGCTAGCATACAAAATATTTATGTAGATCTTTTACAGAAAGAACAAAGTATTGAAAACATTTTTAGATTTTGGTTTTTGTTTGCTGATCGAAGAGAATACAATATCGAAACATAACCATGGTTAACTCTTAGCCTACATCTGTGAATTTTATTTGAATCTGCCGCGTCGGCCATTTTCATACGTCGCCCAATCAAGGACCGTTGTTTTTCTCTGGTTCCCAATGAAGGTAAAGAATGCTATTATGCCACCCGGCCATCGGCGTCTACTGCCGCGCGGCCCACACATATGTCCGCCGCCGCCATTTCCTTTTGAAGGCCGCCCCCCAGCGAGAGCGGAGCAATCACCTCAGCTACTTCACGGTCACGTGCACGAGAGCTTCGCTGTCAGCCCTCATTTGCCCCTCGGGCGCCACTACAAATGAACTCTTGGATTCAATTTCGCTCAAACAAAAGAAAAGGATTTTAGGCCGCGCGTTGGCTCTTATAGAAATGGAGAAAAAATTCTGTAATTTGAATGATTTAATTTTTTTGTTTAATTGTGGCGAAAATCTTATGAGCTCTTGATAGCTCATTGTAACATGCAGAAACCAGATATTTAAGATGGCATTACGTTGAGTATCACATTACTTAAAAGGGGTCTAATATGTAATTAGTGAACAAGTAACATTGTTATTAACCCTTGAATTACTAAGGATTAAATTAATCCTGGGCGTCTCCAGGAACTGCATCTGGAGCTCACCACTCATGTTTTGAATTCATTGATGTTTTTGTCGAATTTGAGGAATTATTAAACTGATATAATCAATATCATACATGTGCATTTATTAAACAAAATATTTTTCAAATTTTGGCCATGTAAAAGAAAATCAATATTCCTCCATCAATGTTTGTATTTAATGACACAACCTACTACTACATTTCTGTCACACAAATGCTGATGTATCTTCAGAACATAGTAATGTATTGCACTGTATTATAATGCACTTGAAATACTACCAATGTGTTCTGAATATTCAGTGTACGTGCGAATAAAGCTGAATTATTTTACTCACAGCCAAAGACACTGAAATAATTCATATTCTGAAACACACTTGTGACAAATTGCATCAAATTAGAAATACATCAAGACTCATAAGCATAATGACTTAAAAATTGTAAATGAAGAACAGACATTAAAACTAACAGTCATAGGACATCTTCATGATGTAGGGAGATAAGGGATAATCAATGGTTGATTATCCCTTATCTCCCATTACCATTACGGATTACCACAAGATATCTGCTACCACCACAGAATTTATAATAAAACTTCTCATCTCACAAGAAAAGAATCTACATATAAAGACAACAACTTATAAAGATTTACATCCATAATCTTTTTTCCCCCCTGTTCGATCTCCTATTCAGAACAGTTTAGTTAAATTTGATATAGAATGAAGTGACTGACTTTTGTTTTGTGTGCATACCTAAACACACAATTTCCATTATTTTGGAACAATAACAATACCATAAAACCAACTCACAATGGAATTCCAATAATAATCATCTTCCTTGTCCAATGGCTCTTCTTTCACCTGGAGATTTCAAAAGAAAATCATTCACAAGTTCATCATGTATTTGAGAAACCCTTCATGCCATATTTCAAGATTTCTAAGGAGGCACAAAAAAGTTGCTTGTTTTCAGTGACAAGACCTAGCAAACTGACTTCTTCTCAACTTACATTTGATGCTTATAATATACATGACTACTAGACATAATTAGAATTCTCTATTTTGAAATAAATTGTTTTGAAAATCATAAGCATGCATGGTTTATCATTACGTGCCAATGTTCAATTATCTCCCAGCACTGAATGTTCAGAATAATTCTCATTTAATCTAGTCAGTTATTTTCAAGTACAACACCAAGAAAGTTAGTTGTACTATTTTTATTCTTTTGAAAATAATGGAAAGAAAATAGTTTCCATACTTGTATCCACCTACCGCACAAGTGTGCGCGCAGGGTGAACCTAGCGC
This sequence comes from Acheta domesticus, assembly GCA_031308135.1. Taxonomy (NCBI): domain Eukaryota; kingdom Metazoa; phylum Arthropoda; class Insecta; order Orthoptera; family Gryllidae; genus Acheta; species Acheta domesticus. The sequence continues at coordinate 12,280,842 of JAHLJT010005437.1, forward strand.
AGAGGCGCAGAGGATGAGCAGTTAAGGGTAGTTTCGTCCTAGTTCAGGACTCATCAGACAGGCTTCCAGCCTGTGACGCTGTATGAACTATGTGCTCTGTAGGTTCGTACACCCGATGCGCCAAGTAAGCTACGGTTAAGCAACGATGTTGCACCGATGAAGAGACTACCTCGTGCAACAGCACTACTGAACGGCAGCTAGCCGTGAAGCATGTTCTACTAAGATGTGTTTGATGCTGGATGTGTGTCTTCATTTATTGATGATTACCGATTGGGGTGGCTCATTGATTTTCACTTCCACGTATACGTACGTACACACGGAGCGATGTACGTAGTATAAGTTAAGTTATGTAATGCTGCGCGAAAAAACCGCGAATTTGTGGCAGAAACGAATTAATTGTCAGGCCCTGATAACGAAAAAGTGAATAAAACCAGTTGCTCAATTAAAAAAAATCCCCTAACACGTGGTGTAACCAGAATCCCTGTTTTGTGGGTCCTTGATACCGTAAAACCAATTAAAAGCAAAACGTCCCTTCGTCTGCGAACAACACTATACTTCGGTTTTTCTTTCTTGGCGCATGGGGGTGTGTCAATAAAATGGAATATCTCACTGTATTACTCGCCGTTCTCGGTTGTGTGGCTAGGAGTCGCATGATCGCGACTATATCGAGCAGTGCTGGCGATGATGCGATTCCTAGCGGAACAACGGAGAACGACGCAAAATACCGTGAGATATTCCATTTTTATTTACACACCCCCGTGCCCCAAGAAAGAAAAACCGAAGTATAGCGACTAAATTATATGTACGATATCTTCCAAAATGAATATTCCCCCATCGATTGGATTCCATTCGGGGCGTCGGTGTTTGAATAACTTTCTTCAAAATTTGGGGGTCCATGAAGTCCTCCGAACATCTTCAAATTTTTCTCAAAAACGGCTCCAAACTTGTTCTTTAAATTTTTCGGGAGAATTGTGCAAAATACATTTTTTTAGGGTGGCACAGGTCAGAATTTCATGGTTAACACTAAAGTTAATTTTTTCGGGCTCTTCCTCCAACTACAAAATTGCAGATAAAGATTTTTCTTTAAAATAAAATTTGTTCTCAATAGCGAGTTCTTTCTTTAAGCTCATGCGCATTTTTGTGTTGAAAATTTTAGTACTTTTTACGCAATATTGCGTGCAAAATGTGCTATTTTAAAAAATTACAAAAACAAGATTTTCTCAAAAATCCGCTCAAAATTTGTTCTTTAAACTTTTGGTAGGGAAAGTGCTAAATGTACTCTGAGATTACATAAACGCCATAGTGCTCCATTTTTTTGTTCTTTCAAAAATTACAGAACTGAAGATGATTACAGCACTGAAGATGGCCGCAATGCGGCCGAAAAAGCTTTATGCCAGAATAAAGAATTACGATGGAGAGCCAACACCTCGTATAGATTTCAATGATTATGCCAAATTAACAAATTGTGAACTTTAAATATGTCAAACTTATCCATATATGTCAACATCAACTCAAAACTAAATTAATTTTCATATGCGGAACATATCAAAATCTGTCTAATGTGTAGATTTGTAAGGAAAAATTGCAACACACATCGAAATAAATTTTATCATATTGAAATATGTTTAATATATCCATATATATCGAAAGATATCAGTATATATCGATATAAAGCTACGATATCGAATATATCGAAATAATAAATAATGAATTAAGAAGTAATATGATTCAAGAACGACTTTCTTCGTTAGCTTTATTAAACATTGAGTACGATATTTTGAACGAATTGATCTTCGACGATGTAATTGACGACTTCGTGCGTGCGAAACTACGTAAAGTACCATTGACAAATGCTTAGTTTGTTTTTTACTTAGATCTTATGTAAATATTGCTTGTGTTGTTTTTTAATCATATTTTGTTACTATTGTTAGAGTTATTAGTAAAATATTACTATAGAAAATACAGAGATTAAAGTTACTATTTAATTCCGTTTATCTAGTGTTTTTACAAATCCTTCCTTACCTTAAAAAGAGGAATCAAAATGCTTATTAATTGTGTAATATTCAATTTTTAATAACTTATGATCGCCAGAACGTAATTTGTTGAACTAAGAATTAGGGGCCCCGAAATCTCTGAGTGCCTCGGGTACTTTCAAACCAAAGACGGCCCTGGTCACGGTGTAAAAGTTCTTGAGACAAAAATCTTAGATTGGAGAAAACAAAGTTAAATAGTTTCGAGAAAAACGCTTCTTCCTATAGCTCATACTCTATTTCCCAACGCTTTTTTGTCGTCAAGGAGCCAACATGTGAATTCGGTCGTTTCACATACAATAAAATATAGATACTTAACTTGTAGCTTTCAGTACTTCACCCAATTTTGCCAAAAATTGACTTAAGACCATTTACCCCGTGACCACATATTTTCTTTCACAATGTTGGTAACACTTATGTTGACCTATTTACATGAAAAATTGAAGTTAATTTGAACAAGTGACCCGCAAGGGATATTTCATTTTCCAACCTTTCCCGTTTTTTGGCGGCCATTTTGCCGTTTGAAGGTGATCTTAGGGACGCGCACTATTTACGAAGGTATAAGGTCGTGTCTTAGGCCTAAGGTAATACGTGATGCCTTCAAGGTCCGTCACGGCAGTGGCGCAGCAAGGGGAGGGGGCAGGGGCGGCGCGCCCCAGGGTGACGCCAATTAAAATATTTTATAGTTGGAATTATATAATTTATTTAAATCATTTACTTGAACATTTTATATATTACTAAAGACTATCTGATTTGGCTTTATTGTCAATAGAAAATGACATTGAAATAAGCGTAGATTTTAATGAAATTATAAATAAATTTGTTTCTCGAAAATCCCGTAATGAAGTTTTATAAATAACTTACATTTATTGATCAGTTGTTTCATTTTAAAATTATATTGCAATAATTCTTAATTACACAGAATTTTTTAATATACCTTAACTATCATGTGCAAATATGTTTGTATTTTTAGGAACATAATGTAAATCTAGGCAGCAATGGATATTTCTATACTTAATTTATGGGAGGGGTGACACCGCTGCGTCACGTGACTTAGTGCATAACGCCGCTGCCTTACGCGTGGCGCCAAAACTCCCTAACAGCAGAAGAGCGCTGTCCGCAGGCGCCCACCCGGCCGCATGTTTGATCTTGCACTAGACATTTGCATGGGACTTGGTTTAGAGCTCTCTGATTGGATAGGGAGGTGGCGCACGAAACGCAAGCAGACACATCTCTCTCAGACACATACTCTTTGACAGACAGACAGCTGTGGACTAGGGATGGGCAAAGTCGTTAATTTATGTGATAGATTGTTTATACGATCGTTCTTTTTAGTGAACTAGTTCAAAAGAACGAAATAGTTTATTTACAATGTATTAACTAGTACTTAATAAGACTAAAATAGATTGCGTATTACAAAAGATGCACTATTTATACAATAAAATGTATGTATAAATTCAAATAAACGGCTTGGTGTAAGAAGGTGTTACCTCAGAAAATTCCCAAAAGAGATACTAGAGGTTTAGTAAACATGACTAGAGCTTTTTTTTAATATTATTGGACATTATTTATTTTTCTTTCTTCCCTTGGTCTAATTTATTTGGTGTACCATCTGTGCTCTTATCTCTAATATAACTACAAAATATTCACATCTTTTTTGGAAGAAGACATAAAGTAAGGAGACATAAAGACACACTGCAGGAAGGTGTTAACTCTACTCTGTGAATATTTTCTGATGGAAAGTAATCTGAAAATGGTACTTATTTTAAAAATGAAGAGCTTAGTGCAAGAAGATGTTAACTCAATTTTTAGTTTTGCCACCAAAACTACATTTGTAAGAGTTTCCTATTAGTTGCTTTGCTACTTTTGATGAAATTACAATAGGTCATAAAAAAGAAGTAATTTCCTAGTAATATAGAAAAAGTTCCATCCAATTTTACCAAATCAAATATCCCCTTTGGCCTTTTTTTAAGTTTACACCTTCTTGCACTAAGCCCTTAAAATATTACAATATACATTACTCATTTGAATGAACAAGAAAATTTATTTTCTAATGCAATTAGCACTAATGTGAAATATCATGCAACAATATTAAGTGCTTATTTTTTCTCACAATATTACAACTCCTCTCACTTGAATTCTTCAGTAGAAATAAAAGAATACATTCCATTCAAAAATTCATTCAAACTTCTAATTAACATAAAAGTTAATGGAAAACTCAAGGGATGAATTTAATTTGAAGATATCATCATATTTTTTTTGCGATTGCGTGCCAAAAGGTGCCAACTGTTAAGTTAACAGTCTTGCTTGTAATCTCTGAGATAATACCTTCTTTCATATCCGTTTCCTACGTGCGATGAGTTGACACCTTCACATCAAATATTTCGAAACATTGTGATTTTTATAAAAACTAATAAAGCAACTGATATGAAATTCCCTGAAAAGCTGCTTTGACGTTGAAAGTAAAAATCACAAAATTTTGAGGTAACACCTTCATGAATTAAGCCCTTCAATTAACAATGAAAAAGTATTGGAGAAGAAGTTGTGTGTTTCCATATTCTTGAGATTATCATTAGTGGGCAGGGGGCAGAATTTCACAGTTAACACTGAATTTTCGAAATTTGCAAAAGTGATTTTTTTCGGGCTCTTCCTCCAACTACAAAATTGCAGATAAGGATTTTTGTTTAAAATAAAATTTGTTCTCAATAGCGAGTTCTTTCTTTCAGCTCATGTGCATTTTTTGTTGAAAATGTTTAGTACTTTATGCGGAATATTGCGTGCAATATGTGCAATTTTAAAAAAATTAATCTACCACATCCACAAACATTTTTCTCGGATTCCTCCTTTTTAATTTCGACCTTATTGTACGACAAAAATACCAGTAGGCACAATAAATGCTCCAAGCAGCACACGACTTTCAGAAAAATCGAACAAACTGCAACGGCCGCGTCACGGAGATAACCTCCGGGTCAGCGCAAAGGGGTTAAGAAATACTTGTCACGAGAATTTAACCCATACTGCTGGGTATATCCCAATCGACTTGAAACGTAGCAGAAAAGTACAGAGAACAGGCCAGACATTCTCAGTTTTGCAATCAAAACAAGCAAAAAAGAGACACGGAGGAAACTTCCGTGATGCGACTAAAGAAGGGTTAATGAGGGCGTTCGCCGCTGTGGATGCGCATGTGCCTAACTAAATGACCCTTCAATGTGAAATTCTTTTGGCAGACGGAACATTTCATGAGGGCGCTCACCGCTGTGGATGCTCATGTGCTTAACTAAATGACCGCTCTCTCTGAAACTCTTTTGGACACACGGAACATTCATGAGGGCGCTCACCGCTGTGGATGCGCATGTGCGTAACTAAATGACCGCTCTCTCTGAAACTTTTTGACACACGGAACATTCATGAGGGCGCTCACCGCTGTGGATGCGCATGTGCTTAACTAAACTACCGCTCTCAGCAAAACTCTTTTGACACACGGAACATTCATGAGGGCGCTCACCGCTGTGGATGCGCATGTGCTTAACTAAACTACCGCTCTCAGCAAAACTCTTTTGACACACGGAACATTCATGAGGGCGCTCACCGCTGTGGATGCGCATGTGCTTAACTAAATGACCGCTCTCTCTGAAACTCTTTTGACACACGGAACATTCATGAGGGCGCTCACCGCTGTGGATGCGCATGTGCGTAACTAAATGACCGCTCTCTCTGAAACTTTTTGACACACGGAACATTCATGAGGGCGCTCACCGCTGTGGATGCGCATGTGCTTAACTAAACTACCGCTCACAGCAAAACTCTTTTGACACACGGAACATTCATGAGGGCGCTCACCGCTGTGGATGCGCATGTGCTTAACTAAACTACCGCTCTCAGCAAAACTCTTTTGACACACGGAACATTCATGAGGGCGCTCACCGCTGTGGATGCGCATGTGCCCAACTAAATAACTGCTCTCTCTGAAACTCTTTTGACACACGGAACATTGATGAGGGCGCACACCGCTGTGGATGCGCATGTGCCTAACTAACTGACCCTTCAATGTGAAACTCTTTTGGCAGACGTAACATTCATGAGGGCGCTCACCGCTGTGGATGCGCATGTGCCTAACTAAATGATCGTTCCGCGTGAAACTCTTTTGACAGACGGAACATTTATGAGGGCGCACACCGCTGTGGAATGCGCATGTGTTGACTAATATTAGATCTACGTGTAAAGCGCTTTAGGCAGTGATCACATTGATAAGACCGATCAGCGCTTTGGATCCGCAGGTGCCTTCTCTCGAAACTCTTATGTTCACTACCGCCTTCCTCGCTCTGCGCACTCTCAACTTCACACCCGCTTTCAGACAAGCTCGTACCACACTCGGACTCTTCCTCTACACGCGTTGCGGTATTCGTCTTCGGGAGCTGCGGGCCACTCTCTGAGTGTTCCCCACGACACTGCACTCTCGCGTCCTCTCACACTTCTCTGGCCTAGTGCCATGGAGTTTCCATCGTTGCACGAGGGTGCGCTGCAGTGTCCATGGCGAATTAGTGTCTTTGAGTCAACGAGGTCACCCACAGTGCCGCATTCTCCACCTGTGGAAAGAAACACCGTTAGGACTAAAACTTGTCGGTTTGGAAAAACCTGTCCAATCTGACCAATACAACTGGGAAAATATCTAAAGCACCTATTTGGAAGCGGGCAACGTGACTTCAATTGCTGTAAATCTGAAATTATTTATTTCTTGGCAAGTGCTGTAACGTAGAAAAGTATGTGACAAGGACCATATAGTGGAAGAGTGTTTTGGTTACTGAAAGTTAGCTTGTAAATGAGATGAAAACTGAATCCAGTTGTAGTGAAGATTTGTTCCGAGGACACCTATTACCTTCATAAATTCCATAAGGAAATGTTGTAAATGTAACCAGTATACAACGACGAATTAAGTTATCGGGAAGGAATACATCAGACTGAAAGATTCACTAGTACGTAACGATGTAGGGTATTTTATCATGTAGACAGTAGGTTATATTAAAATTTTGAAGGTATTGTGCCCCAAAAGTTAATTTCAAAAAAACCTGCATTGATTACATTAAAGTGATCTTCCAATTGTTTAATTCCACAGCCATCAAATCTCTTTTCAAAAAAGGAAAATACTTTTGTCGTAGTTGTCAATAGCGTGCACGCGCTAGTGTGAGCATGTGGATGTATTTCTTACTTTTCCAAATGAACGTGCCATTTCTTACCTTTAATGAAACATGAACAAATTTAACATCGATTTTGCAGCACATAATACTGAAAAGAAAAACAATCTCACACCAGCCTGCGTTCATTACATTGAAGTGATCTTTAAATATTAAGGGGCCAAAACAGTTTTAGCGCAAAAAGAGTATTCCCTAGTGTGTGTGCACATGGATATATAAGAACTCGAGCGTGCAGGTTGTTCTCAACTATTATTATCTCTTCAGATCTAGAATTACAAAGTTGTCTGAGAACCCTTTAAAAATTTTCCTCAGGCATTCATTTTGTACTGTTTGCGACTTTTTCAAATCGGTTGGGGCAGGTTGAATGACTGATATATAAATCTGCGTACCATTCTATTTTAATGGAAAATTTATAATTTATAAACGGATAATTATTTTGAAAATTCGTGCAAGTTTTATTGCATTGAATATCAGATAACCACGTTATTGTTTGGTCTAAGATAACACGAAGATATTTTACTGGAATAGTACTTTTTACTTTCCCGTATACGTACGTATACACGGAGTGATATACGTACGTAGTATAGGGAAAGTTATAGTTATAGTTAATGCCTTATTTTACGTGGCGAGACTCGGGCCATCAGGCCTGCTCTTCCGTCTGACCACGCAAATTTCGCTACGTTCCTTTCACCTAGCGGAGAAAGAAGGTATTATCTCGGGCGACGAAACAGGCGATTTGAATTTAGCTCAGAGGAGTCATTTAGGCTTGAGGATCTTTTACATGCAAGTAAATCTTCCCCTCCGCGGAAGGCGTACGAAGGACTTTTTCGCCCTTAAAAATCCACGGCTTCGATCGGAACCCGCGAACTTGGGTATGACAGTCCGGCACGCTAACCCGTCACACCATCGAATCCGCAAAGTCAAGTAATGCTGCGCGAAAAAATGGCCAATTATCGGCGGAAAAATATCATTGCCCATGGGTGATATGTGAGAACGAAAAAGTGGATAAAACCAGATGCTAAATTAAGAAAACAATACTCTAACACGTGGTGTAGCCAGAATCCCTGTTTTCTAGGTCCTTGATACCGAAAAACCAATTGAAAGGAAAACGTCCGTCTGTGAACACTGCTAGCGCCTAAGCCTAAGCGTACGATTTCTTCCAAAATGGATATTCTCCGGTCGATCTGGTTCTAGTCGAAGCTTTGAGATTTTGGAAACGATTCTTCAAAATTTGAAGTACTTTATATGAAGCCCCCGGGGATTTTCAAAATGTTCTCAAAAACGGCTCCAAATGTTTTCTCTAAATTTCTTGTATGAATGTAGTAAAATACATTTATTAACATGGCATAGATCCGATTTTCACGGATAACTCTGAATTTTCAAAAATTGTAAAAGTTTGAATTTTATCCGGCGTCTTTCTCCAACTACAAAATTGATGATAGAGATTTCTTCTGCAAATAAAATTTGTTCTGCATATTGAGTTCTTTCATAAAGGTCATGTAAATGTTTTTCAAAATTTTAGTAGTTTTCATGGAATATTGCGTGAAATATATGCAATTTTTAAAAAATTACAAAAACAAGATTTTCTCAAAAACACCTCCAAATTTGTAATTTTTAACTTTGGGTAGGGATAGTGGTAAATGTACTCTATCAGATGACATGAAAGCCATACTGCTCTATAGGTTGGTTTTTCCAAAAATTAAAAAAAATGTAAATTTTTTCACATGTTTCTCACGTCGATAATATTTACATTAGCGGCGATTTTTTTCATATTATTATATTTACGAGCACATGAGCTTCAAATAATGTCAAGTAAAGTTCCTCGAAATCCCAACCGTTTTTTGTGAAAAAGAGCTCAAAATTTCCCCATTTTCAGAAACGCTCAAACGCCATTTTCTCATATATGGCTGCAAATTTTTTCCTCAAACTTTTGTAACGAATAGTGCTAATTACACTCTTCAGTATAGCGTAAAGTTGATTTTGAGTTAGTTTTTTGTTTTTTGAAAATTACATAATTGTAATTCTTTTGAAAGATCTTCTCACATCTTTAATATGCACATTACCAGCAATTTGTAAAGATGGTTATATTTGTGAATGTACGTGCTTGAAATAAATTCAAATGAAGTATTTTGAAAACTAAAAAACTTTCAGTGAAAATGAGCTTCAAATCTGGCATTTTTAGTGGCGCTAAAACGCAATTTTCTTTAAAATGGCACATAATTTTTAAATGAAAATTGCTATTTATGACTAGTTTTTATTTTCTTTAATATTCTAAAATTAATAGTTCCGTTCTACGAATAGGAAACCGAAAAAATTAAGAAAATGACCAAAAAAATGTAGTTTTGACCGTAATAGATGGTAGCTGGCAAGAAAGAGTATGTGGCAATTCCGAATAGCTAGCAAAGACCCAAGGAAATAGAAAACTAATACGGGAAAGTCTCTGCCATTTTGTAGCACCACTAGTTATCCAAGCCACATTACAGCCACTGAGTTTTAGGGGGCGAGGGAAATTGATATCGACATTAAGTAAATATTTAAGCAGCGATTAGACTTGATTTTCCCCCATTCCCCCACTCATCTCATCGCTGCAACACAACCATGTACACTGCAGAATATCAAAACTTAACAATTCGATAAGTTAGTTTAAACACGTAAAGCGTGAAATAAAATGATGCTGAAAAGATTACCAATCCATTTGCGCGACTGAGTAATTAAAAATACAAATGTACATGTTAATTATATAGCTTTAAAAACGTGAAGAAATTAGAACGATTTTCTCTGAAAGACACTTGCTTACTTCACACCGAGCGCATGTGCGGAACTGGTCGGTAGCTGCATGTAGTAAATTTACCGCTCAATTGGGAAGAGCGTAGCACTCACCACACTTTGCTAGAGTGCATTCTACTGTCGTTACAGACCTGATCGGGGGCACCCCACTCTCCCCTAATAGTAAAAGAATGTCGAAATGTAATGTTACAGATTTTATTTCCGATTCAATAAGTCAAACAAAATATACCACTCCTGATAAAGATACAATAGTCTCCCTAACCATCTCAAGGAATTTGTTTCAACTTCCACATCGGACCACTCTGCATCCGACACCCTCACAGTGCAGTGTCACCATCCCAGTGAGAAGAAATATTGTGCAGATCCCTGATTATGTCGCCAACCTCTGGCCCCCGCAGACACACGGAGCCAATAAGTGTATCACAACAGAGGAAGGCACTTCCAAGCACAACTGTCAGCCCCCACATCAGTATTTTCGAAGCAAAACAATGCTAACTTGAAATTTTGAAAATGTTTATTCATAACGGTACTCCTTTCGATGTGATTCAATCAGTATGTGGAATTTATTTCGATAAATTGAGTAAAATTGTAAATAAGTGTTGGCTTCGGGGGTCGGAGCAAAACCCACGTAGATTCGTCTCTGTTCCGGGAAAATGACACATTACCGTTGTCCACATAGATCACCTTTGTCTGCGCAGTGTATGTCTACGCGTTGTTGCGTGTACACGTAGACTATGTTTCTTTACGCGTGTCATTGGATAATATTTATAACATGGAATGTTGGTGGCTGACACGAGAATGTCACTCAATGATGAGAACTGTAGGTTCCGACAACCCTAGCCTTTAAATACTTAAATATCTTGGATAAATTTATTACTTTTAATTCATAGGATTTCAACATCAATGTTGTGAAGGGGGGCGGGTCGTTGAAAGTAAAAACAAGGGGCCCCTAAAGATTTCGGTAGGTATTGAACTTCATTATGAATGAAGCTTACTTCATTACGAATGAAGCTTGCTTCATTATGAATGAAGCTTACTTCATTATGAATGAAACTTACTTCATTGTGATTATGTGTGGTTTTCCCCCTTTGCCTATTAGTGCTGTTAGGGGCCATCATTTATTGATTGATTGATTGATTGATTAATTAAGGTTTAGAGGGCGCTTCAACTGCCAAGGTCATTGGCGCCCATGTCGAAGTATTTTAAAAAAGGGAATAGGTTCAGTATGTGTTACAGATGGAGCCTACCCCGTAATTAAAATCATACATAAAGAGAGACTTGAATTCTACATCAAGTATTCAAGTAGTATGACAGAAAGAATATATAACAAACACGTAAAATTCATAGTAGAACTAAAAGTTGGCTGTAAAGGGGCCAAAAATAAAACACTATTCTATTCTCTCAAATAAGATTATATATTCCGCTTTCCCTCAAGAAGCAAAAAACTTTTGAGAGCGCGGAATCGTCATCCCCGAGCACCTCCCTTAGCGAGTTGCCCAGGCCATGTCTTCGTCGGTTGCCTAAATATTTCCTGCAGTTCAGGAGGACGTGTTCCACAGACAGAACCGTCCCGCATGAGTCACATACGGGAGTAGTTTCTCCTCGAAGGAGGAAACCGTGGGAAAAATGGCAGTGTCCAATTCGAAGACGGGTTAAAATGACTTCCTCACGCCTAGAGGAGCGAGATGAGGAACGCCAGGGAATTACAGAATTCTTTATCCCACTTAGTTTAAAATTGGTATTGTGCCACTCTGTTTGCCACGCTCTAAACAAAGATCGTTTCAAGTAAGCCTTAACATCGGACAATGGCACAGCAGGAACGTCGATACGAGTATTACGAGTAGCTGATTTCGCCGCCAGGTCGGCCAGTTCATTCCCTGTGATTCCCACATGGCCTGGAACCCAACTAAGAACCAGGTCATAGTTGCGGGACATGAGACTATGAATCAGGTTTGGAACTGACTTTGTCAGGTAGTCTGACGAGGGCTGGGAGACAGCCTGAAGAGAACTGAGAGAATCAGAACAGAGAACTACTCGCTGCAACGTCGTTGACTCGATGTACATTAGGGCTTTGAGTATTGCATACATTTCAGCAGTGAATGTACTGCACTGTGAATGAAGACGATATGATTTGGTGGCCCAGATGCAATGAAAACTACACGCCACTGCGTCATTGTGCGATGACCCGTCCGTGTACAAGAATAGATGATCCGGATAGGCTTCCCTCATACCCTGAAACTGCTTCTGGTAAACCAGAGGACTAGTATTTTGTTTGGGTAGATTGGAGAGTCTGAGGTCAATATTGGGGAGAAGGAGTTTCCAAGGGGGAATCAGGTCATTTGGGGGTTTCACAGGAGTGGGAAGATCGACATTAAGTCCCCGCAAAAGATTTCGCAATCGAATGCCTGGGGGCTGGGGTAGCGAAGTTCGAAGAATTTAAGAAGATTCATATTTTGGGCGAGTGATTATTCGGCGACAAGGATGATTAAAGAGTCCTGACACTTTAGCACCATAAGACGCTAATAGAATATCTCGCCTTATTTTTAAGGATGGCTCCCCAGCGTCAGCTAGAACGCACTCGATACGGCTGGTGCGATACGCACCGGTTGAGAGGCGAATTCCAGCGTGGTGTATGCTGTTGATGGGTCGAAGGGTGGAAGGAGCTGCAGAACCATACACTTCACTACCGTAATCCAATGCTGAGCGAATGAGTGCTCTGTATAACCGCAGTAGGGTAATGCGGTCGGCTCCCCATGAAGTGCCACTAAGCATTCGAAGAAGATTGAGGGGGGAGACGCATCTGGTTTGCAATGTGCGGATATGAGAGCGCCACGTGAGGGACTTGTCAAAAGTCAGCCCCAGAAACCTGGCAGAGTCAGTGAATGGAAGCTGATTTCCTCCCAAGTACAGGATTGGATCGCTATGCAAATGGTATATTCTGCAGAAGTGCACTCCAGTGCATTTAGTAGGTGAGAACTTGAAACCTGTCGACATGCTCCATTCATGTAGCTTGTTGAGCACCAGTTGGAGTTGCCTCTGGATCACACTTATGCTGCTGGATGAACAAAAAATGGCAAAATCATCTACAAACAGCGATGCCTTCACAGGTTCCCTCACGACCGACGCTATACTATTTATGGCTATGGCAAACAGAGTGACACTTAGCACCGAGCCTTGGGGGATGCCGTTTTCAAGGGGGTGACTGTTAGACAGTTTGTCACCAATGCGAACTCTGAAAGATCTGTCCGATAAGAAATTTTGGAGGAATAAGGGGAGCTTCCCCCTGAATCCCCACGAGTGCAAGGTTCGCAGAATGCCATACCTCCAAGTGGTGTCATACGCCTTTTCTATATCGAATAGTACGGCGACAAGGTGTTGTCTCAGAACGAACGAGGTTGAAATTTCCGTTGCCAAAGCGACGAGATGGTCAAGGGTAGACCGGTGTTTCCTGAAACCGTACTGAATTGGTGCGAGTAGGTTTCTGCACTCCAAGGTCCAGACCAAGTGCTGGTTTACCATCCGTTCCAGCACTTTGCAAACGCAGCTGGTGAGAGCGAGAGGTCGGTAGCTCGATGACAGCGACCGATCCTTTCCCTCCTTCAGAGCTGGGATAACTATGGCTTCTCGCCATACAGCAGGGATGGTGTGCTCTTCCCAGATGCGATTATAAAGGCGGAGGAGAAATTGCATCGCCACATCAGGAAGATGTTGTAACATTAGGTTGTGTATTTCATCAGGACCTGGGGCAGTTCCTCTGGGCAATGCAAGAGCAGAGCGCAATTCCGATATGGAGAAAGGTGTGTTGTAATCTTCACACGCTCTGCAGAAGAAATCCAACGGACGGCTCTCCATCCTTTCTTTGATCAAAAGAAAGTCAGGAGCGTAGTTCGCCGAACTTGACATGGCTTCATAGTGCGCGGCGAGTTCTTCTACAATCATATCTAGAGATGTAATCATTTCTCCGTTTTTCAGGAGACCTGGCACCGTATTTGGTAGAGTGTGTCCTCTTATCTGTCGAATTTTCCTCCATACCAGGCGTGGTGACGTGTGACAATTGAGAGACGAAACGTACGCTCTCCACGATGCATTTTTGCTCTCTACGATAGTTCTTCTAGCCTTCGCCCTGCATCTTTTATACTCGATTAAGTTATCCACTGTTGGATAGTGTCTGAGACGTGCCAGTGCCTTTTTTCGAGCATTGACCGCTCTCGAGCAGTTCTCATTCCACCACGGAACGAAAGGGTGTCGCGGTTTACCAATTGCCTTCAGAATTGCGATGGAAGCGGCAGCGAGTACAGCGCTATTAAAATGTTCTGTCATATTATCCACATTTCCGAAGGGACCGTCTGACAGGTTAACATTATTCTGGAATGTCGACCAGTCAGCTCGTCGCATGATCCATTGAGGGGACCGTGCAAGACCACGGCGAAGATGATCAATGTGGACAATCGTGGGGTAATGGTCGCTTCCATAAAGATCTAATATGGTCCACCGCATAGCAGTAGCAAGTGAAGAGCTGCAAAGGGCTACATCAATAGCCGTGCTAGAATTCGTAGCTACCGCAAAATGAGTTGGTTCCCCAGTGTTGAGAATAGCCAAATTCATGGTGTCGATGACAGATTCCAAAATAGCACCTCTTTGACACGTACGAGAGGAACCCCAAAGAGGGCTGTGGACGTTTACATCACCCACAACCAAGAAAGGTGTGGGCAATTGGTTTATTAGACTTAGAAGGTCATCAGCCGACACCGTTTGTCTTGGGGGAATATAGATATTACATACGGTGAGTGAGAGGGACGGCAGATACACCCGCACACAAACTGTTTGAAGGTCTGTGTGAACAGGGATTTCTGCAGAATACAGCGAATCCTGGACCAAAGTAGTAACTCCGCCGTGAGCGCGGAGGCCGTCATCGACATCAACCCTATAAGGGGTGAAACCGCGAAAGTGTATGGACCGTGTTGGAGAAAGATGCGTTTCCTGTAAGCAGAAAATTGATGGTGTATAACGGGACAATAAGAATTTTAATTCGTCCCGTCGGAGAGAAAATCCGTTCAGATTCCAGGATAGGAGAGCCGTTGTTTAAGAAGTTAAGAGGATTTCTTCTTTTCCTTTTTTCGCCTCTGCCGCCCGAAGGAGCGAGTGTCCATCCCGGCTGAAGTTTCCTCCGAGGCGGACTCGTCCTGACCACTGCTCGACAGGCTGAGAGATCGCTCAGAGCGAGTTTCAGGAGTCGGGGTACGTGGTCGGAGTTTGGAGGATCTATCATTTTTCTTGTCCAGGCCAATAGGCCGTGTGACATCAGCCTTCTTGCGCGGCTGAAAAGTGGATTCTTGTTCTGTCTTTGTCTTTGTTGTCTTCTTGGGTGGTGTCTTGAATTTTGTGGGGATTATTATTTTCCCACCTTGCAAAGGCGATGTCTCCTCAGGGAAGTCCACTGGGGATACCTGGCAACAAAAGTTCGCTACTGGAGGAGTAGCAGGAGAGGACTGAATGCTCGTCGCTTTGACCGTGTTCGCCAGAGTGCTAGAAAAAGAACGCCTGAGATCCACAGGGTTCTTCACCAGGTATCGGCGTTTCGCTTCCGGAAAAGATACCTTCTCCGTCACCCTAATCCTTTGGATCTCCCTCTCTCTCAGATATGTGGGGCACTTGTTAAAGTTGGCCGCATGGTCTCCTTCACAATTTACACAGCGGGCTGGTGATGAACAAGGGTTGGGATCGTGCGCGGAATTACCGCACTTTGCGCAAGCAGGGCTTACGGCCATGCACCTTTGTTGTGTATGACCGAACCTCTGACACTTAAAGCAGCGCAGGGGGTTCGGCACATACTGCCGCACGCGAAGGTTATAGTACCCACAGCTAATTTTCTCTGGGAGAGAAGGGAGATTAAAAGTCAGGATCAAGGTGGGAGTGGGGATCTCTTTCCCATTCTCCTTCCTCCTGATCCTATACACCTCCGTAACGCCGTGGTTCTTAAAAAAGGAGAGAAGTTCGTCCTCACTTTCAAGCGCAAAGTCTTCGTGATTGACCACTCCCTTACATAAGTTAAGGGTAGGGTGAGTGGTCACTTCCACTTGGAGGCCGGCAATCTGCTTGGTTTTTTGGATCTTGTCAATCTGCTCGTCGGTGCGCGCTTCGAAAAGAATGGTACCATTCCTCTGTCGCACGACGACCGCTTGCAGCTTTCCAAAACAGTCTTCAATGGCTCGCGCGAGGCGGACCGCACTAACACTTTTGAAGGATTTTTCAACTTCAACACACGACATGACAAGAAACCGAGGTTTCTTTGGTTTGTTCTCTTCCCGAAGGAAGAAGCTATTCAAATCTACCGTCTCACATCGCCTCTTCCTTGCGGAAGAGGGCAAGGGGTTTGTTTTGGGCTCCATACGATTGAAGCAGATTCGTCTCCGTGCTCCCCACCCACCATGGAGCCCAACAAGGAGACACCCCACTGGGGTGCCAGGGCTGACACGGAGATATAGTAGGGGAATGTCACAGCGCTGCACCGCCGTGGATCCCCCCCGCTCACCCTGGAGTTCAGTGCAAGACCTAGTCCGAGCCGATTGATCGGGAGTGGGTTAGCTCCCGACCGCCCGTCTAGAAGAGTCCGAGGCCAAAGCGAGTGTATTGACACCTACAAGGAATGTTCCCCAAAAATACGTAGACGTACCCCTTAGTGCAAGCCAAAAAACATAGCACCAGGACTAGTTGGGAAATAAACAGGTCTCTCAACTGCCAGGACACACATTCCCTCCGACACGGGTCGCCATGCACGGCAAACACATGGGTGGGCGTTCAGCATACAGAGAAGGCCAGTGAGGAAGAAAAAGGAGTGAAAAGAACGTACATGACATGAAATGAGAAGCAAGAAGATGAAAAAATGGAGAAAGGAACACTTGAGAGCCTTTTCTGCATCCCCCCGTCAGGACGTGGACCAACCCACCTCGACGGGCCATCATTTATGTACAACTGGGGAATCCGGCAGACGTCGTTCTGCCCTTCATCTCCCTCTATCTCCTTCCCTCTCCTACTTCTATCTCCGCGACTCTCAATCTCTGTCGCTGTCTCAGTTTGTCTGTCTCTCTGCCTCTCATTCACTTTTAGTTGCAGATTCTGCAAGTCTCTGAGCATGTAGGGTAATATCGAGAAACGGCCGACCCGGAAAAATGTAATAGAATGTTCAATATCTCTTGTAGATTAGGAGTCAAAAACGTTTCTTTGGCCCTAAAACTTTAGTTTTTAATGCCGCAGAACGCTTCGTTTGGGAGTTGTTTAACAACATAGATTCAAAAATGCTGCAGAGTGTAGCGGTTTGCATTTGACATTAATATTTTGTTTTCTTCTACTGCCATCTAGCGCAGTAACAACAAAATTAACAGCACACAAACCTTCCGGGTAGAAAAACACGTACATGTGCCAACTTGTATGGCGATCAGCCACAAGGTGACAGACTAAACCGCTTATGCGCATACCAATGTATAGGAAAAATTAACCCAGATATAAAAATGCACCCAATTCACACAATTCGACTGCTGTGAAAATCAGCTACAAATTTCGCATTTATAGTAGCGCTTAAACGCCATTTTCTTAAAAACAGTTACAAATTTTTAAAAGAAAATTGCCTAAATGGGACCAGGTTTTTGGAAAGTTTTAAAAATTCTAAAAATATTTACGTTCTACCATTAGGAAACAGAAAAATTACGAAAATATCAAAAAAATGTACTTTGAGCAGAGATAGATGGCAGCTGACACGAGTACGTGGCTATTGCAAATAGCTAGCCCACACCCAAGGAAATAGAAAATAATAAGGGAAAGTCTGTGCCATTCTGTAGAACCACTAGTTTATTCAGGGGCGGATTAATACTTTTGCCGCCTGTAGGCACATCAAATTTGCCGCCCCTTGTTTCAAATTAATGTTTCATTTCAAATTGTAACGTTTCAGTAACAATTCCTCATTAATTTGAACGTTTCAACTTTAAAAGTAACATTACATTTTGCACATTGTTTTCATAAATTAAATAAATTTTCTGGATTGGCTATTTTTGGATATAAACTGTATCTTCGTAACAAGTAACGTTCAACATTGTTAACGTTTCATTGTTGAAACGTTAACATTAAAAGGAAACTAAAACAAGACAACTAGAATTGCAACATTTTTTTCTTTTGTCAAGGGGCCTTACTTTCAGATTCATATACTTCTGAAATCATAAGGTTTACTCTAATGAAGTAGACAAAGAAAGTTTTTATTAAATATTAATATGATAGATTTTTATTTACAACTGAACGATTAGAATATTAAGATGTAATAGTTTTTATAATTTTCGATTTACCATTATAAACAAGGAATATAACATTTAACTTTTTGGATGGGGTTTTTTATACAGTTGAAATAACGTTTTATTAATTATAGCTAATTTGTCTATTGACGTAAAATTTTTGCGACGTGCCTTTTGGTGAGCAAATTCATCAATAATTATAATATAATCTTAAACGCTGAGATAATTTTCTTCGAAACAAAATAACGCCAAGGCGTTCAGTCGATACTTTGTCATTGTACAACGCGAATAATTTTTAATCCTTTTTAAACAAGAGAATGAACGTTCTGCTGTGCAATTGGCCACCGGAATACATAAAAAGATTCGAAGGGCAATGTCAACGTTAGGATAAATACATTCTAATTCTTCTTTCCGTAACCACTTTAATAAAGCTGCAGGATTCGTTGGCTTAACATCTTCGTCAAGGATTTTTAAATGCGATATTAAATGTACCAGCTCAGAAGCAAGCGATTCTTCAAGATCTTGGGGAAATTGTGAACATAAAAATATCGCTGCTTTTTCCAAATCTATCAAAGATAGTTTTTCTATTTCAATGCCAGCCTGACAGCCTTAAATTTGTCATATACATCTTTATACGCTTCAAGTCTCTTATTCAATTCTGCAAGTAATTTATCAACAATAACCAAATAAGTGTCACTTTTAAACTTGTCTCGTGCGGTTAGTTCTGCTGCATTCTCGTTAGTTTCATCATATTGCATTTTATGTTTCCTTTTTCTTTTGTTTTCAGATTCATACGTTTCAGTATTAGACAGGTTCTTACCTTTCTCTTCAAAAAATTCAAAATTTTTCTGTTCGTTTTTAAAAGTTCTACAAGCGAAGTGTAAATACCAACCACGGAACTTAAATCGATATCGACCTTTTGCAGTTGTTTGTTCGACGCATTCAAGCGGTCTAAAATGAATCCCCAAACCTGTCATAATAGCAGTTTCAAGTCGATTTAAAGCAACAATAAGACCTTTAGCTTCTGCACGAGTTGACGGTTTTTGCGTAGAATCATCAGATATAATTTGAAGGGCATCTAAAACATTTTGCCAACGATGTTTTGGAGCCTGACATGCATCATCTCGAGCTGACCAGCGCGTAATTGAAAGACTTCAAAGACGATGCACTGGATCCTTCATCTACTAAATTCTGAAGTATGTCCCTCCTTGATGTAGATGCACTAAAGAAATTATATAAATTTTGTCGAAGTAGAAAATTAATACATGCTTCAGTGCATGAATCAGCTGCATTTGTACCAACTAAATTTAAAGAATGAGCAGAGCAGGGGATGAATACCATTACAGCAATTACATCTTTCATGTGGGAGAAACGCGTATTTTGCATTAAGAGTTAACAAAACGACAACAGTCGAAAAAGGACTTCAGCACCGCTGGCCTCTTTAACACTCACCCGTCGACTGCTCGCTTTTCACAAGGCAGATGCCGGCGCTCACGGCCAAAGGGTCCTGCAGCAGAAACAGACACACAATCACTGTCCATTGCCTCCTATTCGTCTTCGCCAGGGTATATTTACTGCAGCTATCGACAACACTTCGGGTTTTTATAACGTCAAGGTTCGTCTCCACGATGGGAGATGTCACGGCATCGCTTGATACGGTCGCGAAAAAACCGAGAAACAAGTGAATTGCTCTGACATATTCCATCGTGAAGACCGGGCGTGAAGCGACTAGTTGATAAAAACCAAAGTATATCATCTAGGTGCTCAACAGGTGTCAAAGCACAATGCGTCACGTTAAGTCACTACAGTAAATCGTCGGTTTTCCGGACGTCAACACCCCAAATCAACAATGATCCTCACATTCTCCTTCCTAATAGCAATTGGGTTTCGTTTTGGGGTAAACATTCTCTGTTTGAAAATCAAATACAATAGTGACTTTTCGAGTGACAAAGCGCAGAGCTTCGAACATCTGTCAGAGTACTCCAATGCAACCATTACGGGTGCCCCTACCGTCAGTTTAATGTTAGAGGATCGTATGTCAGTCACTTGATTTCGACCCATAAAGCGCGGACACTGCTACATCTGTCGGAGTTCTCCTTCTTAAACATTACGGTGCTCCTACCATCAGTTGGTTGTTACATGGTCGTATGTCAATGTCACTTGTTTTCGACCCACAAAGTTCGGACCCTTCAATATCTATCGACGTATTCTCCGGCAAAATATACGGGCGCCCCTACCGTCAGTTTGATGGTATATGAAAATATTAATTTTTTTTTAATTTTTCGGAAAATCCGCCTTTTCAATGAACATGACACATGCACCATTTTCTTTAGCGCCCTTCACGCAATCTGCTAAATCATGGTTTGTGCGCCTAGGAGATTTTCTTTTCTACAAACCGTTATCAGAAAATTTGAATGGATTGAAACATCTGTCGTATCTCATACGGTGATCGCCACTCATGTTGTACAGTGTACCCACGATTCACAGAACAAACACTAGCACTCTTGTCTTCATAAGGTGCGTATTGCGACTGTAGTTGAGAAAATTTTACTAATGTCCCTTGACAAGTGGTTGATTGTATTTCACGAGCAAGGTCAGGGGGGCACCCCATCCCTAGGACGCAAAGGGACTCCGCAGTAAAATTCGTTTAGGTGACACGAGGAAAAGTAGAATTCGTTTTGCTGTCAACATCCCTTATGGGGACAGAGTGAACAGATGAGTTTCTAATATTTCTTGAAACCTTAATCAAGCAGACGGTCATTCTTTTTATTGTTGTTCGGTACTTGTATCAAAGACTGATCGAACAAGATTAGTGCAGGGACAGGAACCACACGCCCGAGTAATTTCAATTGATTTTTTGATCTGTTAGCGTTCAGTGCCCACTTTTTTTCTTGTTTTGTTAGAAAATACTCCTATATTTTTTCAAATTTTTGTCTGAGTGAGTTCAGATAGAAATTTTCATTTTTTTTAAATAATTACAATTTTTTAATGAAATATTAATTTTTAAGAATGTAATTTACAGAGGAATAAAATACACATATCAAAATGTTAACTGAAATAAACAAACAAAATTTATGTTTAGTATATTCAGAGCATTTATCAATCATATTTTGCGAAGTAAGCGTAAATTCCAAACTAATATAGGCGTAACTACACATATAATCAATTTTCAGGTAAATAAAGAAACACATGCCTCTTTTTTTTATGCCCAGAATGAATGCCATACATTCGTGTCATTTAGTTTTTTTAAATTACGTACACATAAAAAATAGTCATGTCAATTCGTGAGCGATTTGACGTGGAATGGCTCGTATTTCAACTCGTTTCGCTCTCACCCATAAGAACATAGATGACCCACAAGTCACTCACGATGTTATCCACAAAAACATGTATGAATATCTGAAATACTAATAACTCTTCAAACCCTAATCAGGCAGACGGTCATTCTTTTTTTGGTTCTTCAACACTTGCATCAAAGACTGACCGAACACAATTTGTTAGTGCATGTATAGGCAGAGCACGCCCTCATTCTTACAATTGATGTTTTTAGAACTGTATGAGTGGAGCGCCCACTTTTTTCTTGTTGTATTTTATAGAAAATTGAACAAGGAACACGACTATATTTTTTTCAAATTTTTATCTTATGAGTTTATAAAGAAATTTTACTTAAAAAATTAAATGATAAAATTTTTTTTTGAAAAATGTATTTACACAGGAATAAAATACACATTTCAAAGTGTTAACTGAAACAAACCAGAAATTTTTATAGTTAGTACATTCAGAGCAAAAACTGATCTTATTTTGTGAAGTACCTGTAAATTCCAAAATTTAATATAGGCATAACTACACAAATAATCAATTTTCAGGCAAATAAAAAAATTCATGTCCCTTTTTTTGATGTTCAGATTTAAGAAAAAAAAGTCGTGTCAACTCTTGTGCGATTTGACGCGGAATGGCTCAATACAGGAAACTCACAAGGCCAACATGAACCCAAAAAAACGTTTTACAACAAATATAAACACCTATTAAGCGACCGTTTCTTTGACCCTCTACATTGTTGGCTGAAATATTGAGCAGTTCCACTATCTCTGTCAGGACTATGAATGGAGGAAGCCAGATTCCCAAGAAATCACAGGGCACAGGGTCATTACAATTATCAATATCATTTATACTTTATAATAACTATATTTCTCGATGTTCAATATGTATATCGTCATACTTTTCACCTTCTGTTTCTCTTTCCCATATTTTTCTAATTCACGAAATTAACAATATTTTATGAAGTTGATCTCAATATTTTTACTAACTCGAACTATAATTTTCAAGCAACTTCATACAATTTTTCATGACGTGGCTGTAATTAGTATTGTGCCATTTTTGGCTTATTAAAACAAACTAAAATAAAATCTATTTCACTTCAATCCGAAGTTACTAGTTTCCTTCCGAAACAGTATAGGTTCATATTCAAGGATAAGTTGCTATTATCACTACTTATATTCATTTCTCTTGTAAAATAGCATCACACAGTATTAGAGCTCAGAGACCGCAACTAATCTGAACAGTCATACATGGTTGACACTGTACCAGGCATAATTAATATTGCTATACTTCATTACAAATATAATACACGGGGGTTCAAATATGACCGGGACTGATTTTTTTTATGAAATACTTTATTAGCAAAAATTTATTCGTACATGTCATTCTTCAAAGTACTCCCCTCCAGATTCTATACATTTATTCCAATGTTCTGGGAGCATCCTAATGCCCTTTTCATAAAAGTTTTTTGGTTGTCGGCATATCCACTCCCGAACACTGTGGATGACTGCATCTTATCGGCAAATCGCATGCCTTGCAAATGTGATTTAAGCTGTCCAAACAGATAAAAATAACTTGGGGCCAAATCTGGACTGTACGGCGGATGTGGTAGAAGGTCCCACTTCAATTTGCTGATGGTTGCCATGTTTGTATTAGCAGTATGAGACCGTGCATTCTCTTGAAGGAATGCTACCCGTTTCCCACCTCTCTTCTGTTTGGATCGGACTTTTCTTTGATTTCCATTTCCAAAAGTGCTGAATAATAAGCTGCATTGAAGGTTTTAGCTTCTGTAAGAAAGCTTACATGGATAACACCCTTCCAGTCCCCCCCCCCCAAAAATGCTATCACTTTTCCCGCCGAAATTGAAAAATTGAACGTCAAAATTTTTAAGGCACTGTATTTATTTTAATAGAATTGCTCCTCAAACAAATTACACGTTCAAATTAAAAGTTCACTACAAACAACTCCTTACAAATTTTCAGTTCAAAAAACATGAACATCATTTAAGAAAGATATTCATTAAGGAAAAAAAGACAGACAAAAAGAACTTTGATTTTAAAACAATGTATTACTGATTATCCAAAAAAATCCTTTCATCTCATAAAATTCCCTCTTTCATTTTGAGTAAATGTCGAAGTACAATGCCAGAAATCCCTATCACACACAGTGACAAATTTCCAACTAAATTTCTCAAATTCTTTTCACTTAAAATTTCCCCTGAAATTCCATGAGTTAAAGATCAACTCTAAATAACCATGCATCCAAAGGCAAGGAAAAATATTTCAACCATAAAAGATTTATTCATCAATTTTCAATCATTTAAAGTAATGGTACCAAATGTGGACACGTCCCCTAAACCCGACATGCAAGGATATTTGTTTATGAAATGAGCATTCTAGTAGTTAGCATGATACACAAAGAGGTGGCAGTAACAGTCCACACCTCAGCTTGAAATGACAACTATAATTAATTCTAAACAAGTGATTTATCCGGAGTTTCATGGACATGTATTTAGGCATGTGTACTTATGCACGTTATTCATGCATAGATAAACTCTGATGTACCTGTTGACCAATTTAAAAAATATGATTTGTATTGCATACTCAGAAATGCAAACTCTAAGGCGCCGCGAGTAATTTTAAAAGCGACTTGTGTCATACAAGGCCATAATAGTTGGCCAGATATTGTTCACGAGTACACATGATTGACCAATGTTTTTATAACTTGACAATCTTTATTAAAAATACTGAACGATTGTTTATGATCTGTTTTCAACAAATCTGGACAATAGGTATGTCACAATTCGTTTTATTTTATGGTTCATCTAATGAATCGTTTGATTGTTTATGTTTTACAATTTTATTGCTGTAATCTCCACTAGTTGACTTAACGACATTCATTATTATTTTGAGATTTTATTGAAAAAGACCCAAACAAGGGTCGCAACATATGAAGAAATAAATTGATCAAAAATATCTCACTGTCTGTTTATTAAGGTCAGAAAACCATTACAATAACGTAACTGAGACAACCGAAGTCAATATATTTATTTATGGGACGTATGGGAGAGAAGATTTTCCCCACACATTTTCTTCAGGTACAGAATGCAAATAAATATCCCCTTTCTTAAAAAATGAAAGCCGATAAATATCAGAAATTATTTTCACATCCAAAACAATTATTTAAATGGTGCAATTTTGCCACAATGGTCCAGCTAATTATAATTAAACGAATACATTAGAATAATGAACACATGAGAATAATCAATCAACCCACTGTGAAATTATATGCTTCCTCTTCTTCAAGATCATCATCAGGTTCCTGTTAAACCTACGAGACAGGCAAACATTTCAGAACAAACACCTTGTACACACATCTACTCTTCAATCTATTATTCACCATTTTTCAATTGTGGTTGTACCATTTTACGGAAGAGATAATTGCATAACTACTAATCCGTAGAATATTTACTTACAAGTTGATTGTAAGGGCTAAAAACAATCTTTATAAAAATGTCTAATAGTTATTATGTAGCTAATATCTTTCATAGTTTCTATAATTATTATTTTAAATTTGTAAACCTTAAAACAGAAGTTTATTTTACTCCCTGATCAAATACTTTTATCTTGAAAAATTATACATGATTTTACAAAATCTACATACACAAACATTTTAATCCACAAACATCAAACTTACATCTTCTACTTTAACAACACTCTCACACAATATTTCTGTTTGGTCCATGTTGTGAAGAAAATTAATAGAGCACTGGTTCAACACAAATTGTGAATGTTCTAGTTTCACAACTTTCACAGTAATTTGATCACAACCGGTTCGGAACAAAATTTCATAGCCGAGCAAAAACCAAGGAGCTAGTGATGTTATCCGGAGGTTCCCCAACTGTTGATTGAATCGGTAGTCCGATTACTTTTCCTTACGCCCTTATCCCGGGACGAAGTTTGCAAATGGCGGCAGTGGTCAGCATGGTTTACAGCTGATCTATTGGAGCAGAGCCGATCAGACTTCCATGGCGCAAAACTTTCATTCGACATCTGTCAGAAATTTAATTTTTCTAAATTAAAGTGGTCGTTAATGCAATTAATAAGATTTGTTGTTAACTTTTGTTTTACAAGAACAATTCAAAACTCATCAGTTTCTTTATTTTCACTTTTCTATAACTTAGTTAATTGGTAGGTGTTGTGTAATAAATATTTAATATTCTCAATTTATTTTCTGTCGGCTAGTTCAAGTTATATGTATTTTGGTGCAGAAGAGGGCACTGGTAATAAAAATGCAGTTTTTGTAAACAAGAAACAGCAGCAGATTGCAGACACAAGTGCCAGTGCTGAGGAAGTAGAAACTTTTCTAGAATCAAATGTCAAGCATTGTTCACTATCTGACAAAATCACACCGGTCACACCATCAGCCAGTGTGAACAATTTTTCCAAGTTCACTGATGTTTTTTCTGCTGAATAGTGAAATATCTGAATAAGAGAATTGCACTTACATGTTACTTCACAAGTGTGTTTGGAAACATTTACTAAAAGGATGTGTGTGAGTGCTGTCTCTGGATCCTCAAATCTACTATGCATTGAAGTAAAAGAATCAATGCCATTTGCTCATCAGTTAGTCAGCAACTGTAATAATAATTGTGAACAAGTGTTAAATAAAGTTTCAACTAGCCCTCGTGTTCCTGTAACATCATCTTGTCCTAGGCCACCATATGAAGTGAATAGGAAAATTGTGGATGCTTCTTTGTAAATAGGTGGGGGCCATTGAGCAATAGAGCAGTGTCAATGGTAATTGCTTTACCACCAATTAATGTTTCAACTTACAATTCTTGTGTTCTTTGCCGTTATAAAAAATAATGCAAGAACGAAAGAGGAAATTTTGAGGCTTTCTTATGCAGCCATACATGAAGCTTGCACAGATGTACTAGATTCAATTAGTGACAAAGGTATAAATTTATCAGTATTGTACGATGGAACATGGCATAAACAATACATCTCATACATACATGTATTATGGAATGGGAATTGTTATCGATACCTTGACTGGACTTGTTACTGATTTTCATGTTTTGTCAAAATACTGTGGCACTTGTGAAAAGAACCAGAGCAAATTAGGAGAAAAAAGATGTGAATAAAAAAAATTGAAAGAAATTCATGATTTAAGTGGTGGTCATAATTTTAATGGATGTGAAACTAAACATCTATAGAGACAACATTATTATTAGAAAAGAAGAATGTATAAAACATGTGATGAAAAGATTTAAAATAGGTTTAAAAAAATAATCCAAGAATAAAAAGTGTAGGGTGTTAACTTGGTAAAAAACAGGGCAATTTTAATTTTTCAGTCTTGTTTTTATAGTAATTTTGCATAGTCAAGTCAATAAAAGCAGAAAAGAAAAAAGATGATGAAGGTTCACATTGTAAGCTTCTGGGCAATTTTAAAGAAAAAATTGATTAATAACCTGTGTATGCACAATCTTAAATTTTCGTTTTCACTTTCCTGGTAATTCACATTCCTTACATTCTCCCATATTTAAAAAGCTCCATCTTACAATTTTCAATCAATTGAAGTAATAATTTAAGAACCTGTTAAGAGATTATAGATTAATATAATTATGGTAGCATTTTTGTCTAAAGCCATTACTTTTAGAATTATAAAATATTTTGTTGTTAAATTTTCATTTTTCTTTAATTTTGTTTTTTCTACAAAAATTGATAAATGTAACAGGTACATATATGATACACTGATTAGTCATTGCAGGTTCGCGCACAAGACTATGTCTTCTGCGAAATAATGTCAACATTATTTGTACTTTGTTACAACCTGTAATAAATAAATAAATCAATAAATAAAATAAATAAATAAATATTTTTAATTTATTTTGGAATGATATACAATACCAAAAGTAACTTTTTTTCTCAGATACTAACAAATATATTTTGAAAATAAAACATGATTATTTAAATATGGGTCATTCCATATTAAATCAACACAGTTTTTTACCTCACCATTTTAGATTCAGATGAAATTTGACACATAGATAGTATGAATGAATAATAAGAAAACCACAAATTTTGAGTAAGATATTTCCACCCTGTTTGTGAAATTTAGCCATGTAATATTTTACAAAATTAGGTTCCCGAAAAGTTTTAAATTGATGTAGAACCTCTCCAAATTAAGATAGAGAGCTGGAACAGGTGTAAATTTTACAGCTTTCTTTATTGCCTTTTATGTGATATACAACTCAATAGGGGTTGGGTTAAAACGTTTTTCAAATTTGAATTTAAAATTTTGATTTTGAGTTTTCTCAAATGCTCATCTTCAAAAAAAATTTGAAAAAAATCTATAATGATCCGTATATGTTTCCAAACAGATGGTGCAAGTTTAAACTTGGGACTGCAATGGGTTCATATGGTCATCACTTAAAATGCACTATATTTACTTACTCTAGATTATTACTGATTTAAAATGCATTTTATTTGACATTATGACCTAATATATACAAATTATTAATTTAGTGTTTTTGTTGGTGAGTGTGTTGTGTTTTATTGTTATTGTTATTATTATTATTATTGTTATTATTATTATTATTATTAGACCGCGGAACTTCATGCAATTGCATATTTTACTGATTGTGCATATCGAAAGGAAATGTATATAACATTACCTATCACCAAAAATAAAACAAATCAAGGTCACCTCTCAGTGATGAACCAGGTACGTGGGAACCTAAACATTTAAGTGAAATTAATCGTTGAGGAAAAAACACGAACTTTGAGCAGCGTCAGCTAGTTATTTACCATCATGCAAAGGGTTAATGATGCCAAAAATTTTGCAAAATGCCATTAATGAAGAAAGCACAGTGAGTGACATAATCTTATGGTACGTCAATGAATAGGCGATTGAACCGCAACCCGGAGGAGAATGCTCCGAAGACATTTTCTGATCAAGAAGAGAATCTCGTAGTGAAAATAATAAGAAGGACCCTCATATTAATGCACCAAAAATTACTCCACAGTTATAAATTGGCATTGGCAAGAAAGTAAATTCCGAAACCGTGCGAAGGGTACTAAGGAGGTTCAGTTTCCATAGCCGCGTTGTCAGAAGAAAGCCACATGTAAGTTGAAAGAGAAATACCCGAAAAGATCTGAATTTGATCCACTTCTCCACAAAAACCTTTAATATCTGCACTTAAATATACGGCATACATTAAAATACGCAGTTAAACTAAAAAATCGCACACATGCAATATAAAAATAGGGTGGATTTGTTTTATTTTTGGTGATAGGTAAAGTTATATACATTCCCTTTCGATACGCACAGTCAGTAAAAATTTGCAATTCTATGAAGTTCCACGGTCTCACAATAATAATAATAATAATAATAACAATAATATTAATAACAATAATAATAATAATATTAATAACAATAATAATAATAAAACACAACACACTCACCAACAAAAAACACTAAATTAATAATTTGTGTATATTAGGTACTATAATTTGAAATAAAATGTATTTTAAATCAGTATTATCTAGAGTAAGTAAATAAGTGTGCATTTTAAGTGATGATTACCATATGAACCCATTGCAGTCCCAAGTTTAAACTTGCACCATCTGTTTGGAAACATATACAGATCATTATAGATTTTTTTCAAATTTTTTTGAAGATGAGCATTTTGAGAAAACTCAAAATCAAAATTTTAAATTCAAATTTGAAAAACGTTTTAACCCAACCCCTATTGAGTTGTATATCACATAAAAGGCAATAAAGAAAGCTGTAAAATTTCACCTGTTCCAGCTCTCTATCTTAATTTGGAGAAGTTCTACATCAATTTAAAAATTTTCGGGAAAAACTCTCTTTTCTGTATTCAAAATTCGACTAGAATATGGTTTAGGATAGAGACCACAGAATTATGAAAACGTGCACAAAATTCACTTCTCCCCATAGCTTGTCATACGCAGTTTTTAACTGTTTTTGACGTAAATAAATAAATAAATAAATAAAACCTAATTTTGTAAAATTTTACATGGCTGTATTTCACAAATGAGTGGAGATATTTTACTCAAAATTCGTAGTTTTCTTATTATTTATTCATACTACCTATGTGCCAAATTTCATCTGAATCTAAAATGGTGAGGTAAAAAACTGTGTTGATTTAATATGGAATGATTCCATATGTATAATAAACAGTTAATTAAAATATCAGTAAGATACATTGATTTATTTGCTAATTGGGCTATTTTAATGTAAATAACTTGTCACCAGAGAGCACAAAGCTCAAATCGACACCAGTGACGCAAGCTCAAACACTCAGATTGTTCAGGTGTCTTCGTATACGTTCATGGCTCCGCAATTTGCACTCCCGAGACACAAGTCAGCTTGCTCTGCTGAAATCGTATCCACGCTACGTCGATAATATCCAGAAAGCATTGCAATTTCGTGCTTCAGTACTGCCAACTATTGCTACCTTGTTCCATGTGAGGTATACTTATGCCATTGGTGTAACAGCGTTTGTAGAATGCACAAGGTGCTTATACCAGAAGGATAACATAACTCCATGGATACGGAGACCACACTATATACCCTGTTTGTAGAAACGACCCTCAGAGATACAAAGAACCCGTTTTATAATGAAAAGTATAAACAATATAAGAAACAATACAGGGTAAAACGGATGAATGAGAAAGCTTACCAATTTTATAATCAAGTTAACAATTCAACAAATAAATCTAAAACATTGTGGAATATAATAAACAATGGGAAAACTCAGACTCACAAAAACATACACCTACTACATAATGGCATATTTCTTGATAATCCTTCTGATATTGGTAGAACCTTTAATTGTCATTTCTTAAATTCAAAGCAGGACGTTATAACCAATAATATTATTAATCCTATATCTTCGGGAACATTAAAATCTATGTTTCTCCATCACACAAATGTTACTGAAGTTAATCAACAGATAAATTCCATCAAAAATAGTTACTCGACTGGGAATGATGAAATATTTTCAATAATGCTTAAAAAATGTAACCTTGCTCTTCTTAATAAATTAGTTTACTTAATAAATCCATCTCTAGCTACATTCACTTTCCCAGATTCCCTAAAAATTAGTATTGTAAGACCACTTGCTAAGAATAATAATACACAAGATGTTAGAAATTACCGACCTATAACCGTAACTTCAGTATTTGGCAAACTCTATGAAAAAGTTATATTCGCAAGAATTAATTGTTTTCTTGATTCTAATAATATCCTCAATAAAGCACAACATGATTTCTGGAGGGGGTTCTCCACCACCACTGCTGTTGTAGAGTTCATACATGAAATAATTGGAAATTTGGAGTCAAATAGAGAAACAGCAGGTTGATTCATAGATCTTTCAAAAACATTTTATAACTGTCTCACATGAAAAACTGTTGACAAAACTGGATTACTATGGAATAAGGGGTGAAGTTAATGACCTCATTAGATCATACCCCACTGGACGTAAGCAATGTACTGAGATCTTCTGGCAATCTGAAAATTTCTTATCCAAAGTTAAATCAAATTTTGACACAATTACCACCAGTGTGCCAGGATCTGTGCTTGGACCTTTGCTATTTCTTTTATATGTTAATGATATTCCAAGCTCATCTAATTTCTCTGTAATTTCTTATGCACATGATACAACATTAATAAGTAGTGGGTAAAATCTTTGTCATCTAGAAACTAATCTGACAAAATCATTAAAATCAATAAAAAGCTATTTGTCCATAAATGAATTAAAATTAAATGTAAATGACTGTGTAATTAAAAGTTACGAAATTGTATCTTATATTTAGGTAGATCTTATACAAGATTATGCACAGAAATGATTGCAATTTATATTGACTAGGGAAACTTTGGAATAAATTTATGGAAATATTTTAAATAAAACTAGTTGAATTGCTAATAAATGTATCTCGAAGTCATGTAAGCAATACACTAGCTTAAGCTTGCATAAGTTTTCTTTATAAAAGTTAACTTTCTTCAAGAAGACTAGTCAATAGTATCCGGAAGTGTATTGTTCCTTTTATTAAATAACGTATTAAACATATGTATAATATTATCCGTGGCTATCGCTCAATAAAGAGCTTAGTACTCACCAACATATGTTCAATGGGAGTTGGTGTATTATATATAACTAGCGTACCCGTGCGAGAACTCTTGCATGTTAAATCCGAACCTTTCCCTATCCATTTGTCTATCCGTTCCATAAAGGAGAGGAACTACTAATGTACTTACAGAATATCAAACAAAATAACAATGCAATTGATGTTTGAAACAAATTTTCAATTAAAGTTTATTCAACATTATAGAGAGATGTTCTTGGAACAATTTAGACTTCTTAAAAACAACATTTGAACAAATTTTTCAATCTTCCTTGAGAGTTAGCTTTTCGCTTTCCTTGATAGTCAAATAATAGAAAAGGTTTTTACTCTTGAGAAAGCCAAGTAAAGTAGTGCGAAAATACAGGATCGAGCAAGAACAGACCTACTCATTGCAATATTATTTAACTTCCCTTGATTTGTTATGAAGAACCAAGTGGGTTTTGGAGAGTCAGGGTGCCAGCTTGCTGGGGTGAGAAAATTGCAAAATTATTTGTTTACTAAAAAGTATTAAATTATTTTCTGCGTCCTTACGTACCTCAAGAAAAACAGTTTCGAGCCAAAAAATAATCAAACTAATGTTTTCACCTTTGAGTACTAAATTCCATTTGTTAGCATTAGAAACAATTTAGTAGGCATTAGTAAGCCCACTTCGGTACATGGGAATGTTACTCAAACTATGTTTGCATTTTTAATATCTTAACGAACCGACACGTTGAGTTTAATATCAAACGGTGTTTTATTTACAATATGAGTTTGCAGCTGGGGCGTTCGTGTACATACTACCAGATACCGCCAACATTTAAATCGTGCGTTTGGACTGCGATCGTTGGCAGTTGTCGGGTGACTTGCATTATTCTTTCTATAATTTTAAATTTAGTTGTTTTTTAATTGATTCACGTAGTATTGTAGGCTAGCGCGTTTTGATTTTTGTTTCCTATTTATTTCAAGCTATTTTACTTAAGCTACTTTAAAAAGTTCGTTCTTTGTGTTGTTTAGCACAAGTTTTCCCCCACTACCTCTGCGTATATATCCCCGTGCGAGAACTCCTGCATGATAGACCCCACACTCATCCCTACCCTTCTATTTTCATTCTAAAAGGGAAAGTACGAGGGGTGTCCGTAAATTAAGGTCTCCAATTTTATTTTTCATAGTAAACATAATTTATTTTCAAAATAAAGTACATTGTTGGAAAGCCTGAACTTTTTTCTATTTTTCCACATAGTCGCCGTTACGATCGATGCATTTTTGGAGTCGCACCACGAGTTTGTTGATCCCCGTGTCGTACCAGTTTTTCCCCGCCTCACGGAGGAAACGGTTGACAGCTTCTGTGACTTCCTCGTCGTTCTCGAACCTCTGCCCTGATAGGTGTTCTTTGAGAGCTGGGAAAACGTGATAGTCACTCGGTGCTAGGTCCGGACTATAGGGTGGATGCTCTAGGACGTCCCAACCGAATTTGGCGAGTAGCTCCAGGATCTTCCTGGCAACATGGGGGCGGGCGTTGTCATGGAGAAGACAGACACCTTTCGTCAATCTTCCCTTACGTTTGTCTCGTATCGCCTGTTTAAGGTTTTGCAGTGTTTGCGCATAACGATCAGCGTTGATTGTTTGTCCCCGAGGCAGGTATTCGATCACAGCACCCCGTGTCGGTCCCAGAAGACGGTGGCCATGATCTTCCCGGCGGAAGGGGTCGTTTGAACTTCTTGACTGTCGGCGAACTTGGGTGCCGCCACTGCATTGATTTTTGTTTACTCTCAGGGGTGAAATAGTGGACCCATGTTTCGTCCCCTGTAACAATAGAGTCGAGAAACTGTTCCCCTTCTTCTTCATGTCGGCGCAGAAATTCACGGGACGACTCAATACGCTTCCGCTTGTGTTCATCGGTGAGCTGACGGGGTACCCATCGGGCGCACACTTTATTGAATCCCAAAGTGTCTCTTAAAATTTTGTCAACAGTAGTTTTGGAAACATCCGGAATCATAGCACAGATTTCCCTAACCGTCAACCGCCGATCTTCGCGCACGAGCTCGTCCACACGTGCCACAACCTCGTCGGAGATGGATGGACGCCCCCTGCCCGGCTCATCGTGGACGTTTGTTCGGCCTCCGGAAAATTCTCTGCACCACTTCCTGACGTTTTTGATGTCCATAACGTTTGGGCCGTATGCAGAGATCAGTTCTCTATGAATTTCGATGGGTGAAGTCCCTTTGTGATGCAAAAAACGAATAACACCTCGCACTTCGCACTTGGAGAAATCGGCGATCGTCGCGTCCATCGCGGACGGCACCTGTGCCAAGACTGAGCGTCCCAGCGAAGTCGTTCGGGTGGGGGACAGAGAGTATATAACAGAGACGGCACTCAATGTATATTGGAGAGCTCTTATTTGACATGGTGGGGGGAACCGACAGAGAGAGTGGGGGACGCCGCCATTCGCGGGCCCCAATAGCGTTGAAGCTTTAAAAATATGCCGGGAATACGAATCAGCCAATCACGACGACCCACTCAAAACGAGTAGCGAAGACGACCCCGGTGTCAAGAGAGTACAGCTCTATTTCACTTCCAATATTATTTATATTGACTTTTGAATTTATTTATAAGTACATATGATTTGCAGATGAATTAAGAACAAAATAAATGTTACACTATTTAGGAATTTGAAGGCAGGGAAAGAAATCTAGGATAAACATGCAAAATAAACGAAAGTGATTTCACATTTTAACATTTATTTTCAAATTAAACATGGAATAATACAAAGACATAATACAAAGGCACAAAACACATACATCCAAAAATTGTGAAATATCACTAATTCAACTTTCTGTTGGCTCCCTACATACATATTTAAACCCTGACAATCTATTCAAAAAGAAATTTTAAAAAGCAGCAAAAACATAGCATAATTCATTGGCATACAGTGATGACAATTAAAAAACACACAGATATATGGATATTGCAATAAGCCTAAAGTGAGTTGCAATGTGAAAAGTATAAAGTGCACCGTTACCAAACAGTAAGAGTTAAACATAGGAAAATACAATTGAGTGATCGACTTGAACTTTTCTAGTCGTAACATACAAACATAGATAAGTAAGATCCTATCAATTAATCTCAAAACCCTTTGGCCCAAGATTCAAAGCACTGAAATGAATCAACATACTAAGATTTGTAAATACAAAACGTGTAAATTGAATTCATATACTGTCAATACATTGATATGTAGTAAATATATACTTATGTATTTGCCCACTTGTTACAGTGCAAGCTCTTATTCATGCTCAGATTTATATGGAATGATATACATAATATTAACATAAATATGTACTAATACTGTTCAACTATGACTTACAATACACACCAAAGTTTTTAGTAAAATAATGTCTTAATCGAATGCTTCTCTTGCATAACTAGGATGGACAAATACTGTAGCTAGCCAGTAAACAAATTTTATACATTTGTGTGGCTGAAAACAAGTTCTTTAATCTTTTTCACACAATTGACCATTTACAAAATCTGCGAGTTACCGAGCATTGTTTCAAACATTCCAATGTGGATCAGTGCCTTTTGTTTTAATATTGCTTAGTTCTGGTAAAAACCCCATCCAACATGAGAGGGAAAACTGGAGACAAACTTTAATAATATTTTGTGGAGTGAATTCTGTAAGTTCTATAAATTAGATTAACCATGTACATTTGAACTAAATGTCTTTCTAATCTTTCATGAATAATTTTAAAAGAATATGTAATACATTGCAAATAAAATGTAGACAGGGCTGGGCAGTATTTAAATACATAAAATCGGTGTATTTAAAAAAGAAATACTTAAAATACTTCAAAAATACATGAAGATAATGAGGATAGTTTCTTTTTGTTTGATTTGGCTAGTGAATGGACCTCATTAAAAATAAATAAATAAAAGATTCTTTCAGCTGTAGAACTTGAGTTCTCTTCATTTTTAAATGACAAATCTAAATTATTAAACGTGATGGACAATTATCAAACAATAATACAAAGTTTATTCTGTATAACACTAGTTTATGTTCATCAGCGCCATTCAACAACTGTTTTCCTGTGCAGGCATTCACAAAGTAAGGGATTGCTTATGCTAATTTGTAATGTAAATGAAACAGGACCAATGACTTAAGCTCACTATAACTGAGAATTCACTGTATCCGAGTTCACTATCAACAGTAGGCCTAATTACTAGAGGGTGGATTTGAACGAAATGTAATTCCTTATCTTTTCACTTTAGACCAGTACCTTTTAGTATAGATATTCATTTTATGTTATAACTAGAACTGGGAAGCTTATGCAAGCTTTTAGCACTGAAATATGCATACAAATATGCCACAAAATGTTTGGTCATAAAAAGATATTTAACAAGATTACATATTTTTGCCACCCAGAGACAGGGAATATGCAAATTAAAAACAAAGTATCTACTCATTGTACTAACATATTTGAAGCAACAGGAAAGTTCATGCTTTGTATTAATACAAATTTTTTACTTGGAAATTTATGGTTTTGTGTTATTTTAGCGAAGAAGTCGAACAATATGAAAAAACATTCATTTATATGCCAAAAAGCTCTGAAACACAAGGTATGCAGTATATGCAAATAATTTCTTATTTTATTTCCAATATTTTGCCATGAAACACACATTTTACAATTTCAGGGAAATATGACCATTGACAAAAAACTTGCAATTGCATTAACTTCCCAGCTCTTGTTATAACAAAAGGAAATGACCCCATTTTTATATGCCCTTTTTTGCATTTTCATCGATTTTGACTACCAAGTCACTTTTTACTTCTTTCTGTCATCTTTAAAGTATGTTTTGCTAATTTCATTGAATTTAATACAATTTTAATGGTACTTGCTTCAAGTAATGTTTACAAGATGCAACAAATGTTTTTCACAGAATTTCTGAGCAGCTTATTCAATTTTTGTGCTCAGAAATTGTAATGTCATCCATTACAAGAATGTAATCACCATTGTTTGGTGGATTTCACAATACCTGAAGACAGCCTGGTCCAGTCCAAACCCAAAGTTTGCAAGCTCTGTTCACTTGAATGAAAGGAAAAGACTAGAGACAAAAAAATAATGTTAAATTAAAATGTGCTCGTAACATCCTAAAAGCAAATGTGCAATAACTGTAAACAGTGAATACTTTACCTCTCTCCTCTGGTACACTCTGCAAGAATGCCCTGAGCATCCTGTCAGGTACCTCAGAACATACATCAGAAAAGAGAGTTGGTACTGCGTTACACAGCACTCTCCTAGAGGCACTAATCATGTGTGGTGTAAAATGATCTACGCACACATATCGACCACTAGTTACAGTGCGCCATGAACAGGAAGCCATCAGGACGCCAATTGCCTTCAGCTACTTTATACACCTGAAGTTATATTAAAAAAATTATCAATAATATTATCATCTTCTATTTATTCCACAAAAAAATATAGTGATGGTAATAATTTTCACATTTTTATGAATGTATTTCTATCGTACTACTACTACTACTACTAATAATAATAATGATAAAGCATGAACAATATAATTTAATTTTATAAAAATGTAAGATTAACATATCGAGCACATGTGTTAAACACAATTACCTTCCAAACATCGTTGGGGAAAGCAAACAGATTTGGCCTTGCAGCAATTTGGCAACCAACACTGCTTCTGTCGTGGCATTTTGCAGGGAAGAAAAGGGTATCCTCTCCGATCCTCTCAATTGCCTTCAGCCCCTTAATACACCTGAAGTTATATTTAAAAAATTATCAATAATATCGTCTTCTATTTATTCCACATAAAATATAGTGATGGTAATAGAAATACATTCATAAAAATGTGAAAATTATCGTACTAATAATATTAATAATAATAATTATAAAAGCATGAACAATATAATATTATAAAAATATAAGATTAACATATCGAGCACGTGTTAAACACAATTACCTTTGAACATCGCTGGGAAAAGCAAACAGATTTGGCATCGCCTCTGTCGTGGCATTTTGCAGGGAAGAAACAAAGGGTATCCTCTCCGATCCTCTCAACAAAGGTATCCACAAAAGGGCATTCGTTTTGCACAGCCACTCTCGGCCACTCTTCGTGAAACGGTTCACCACGATCATAAATTTCAAAACATAGAAACAGGAAGTTACGTTCTCTTCGGTAGTTGTCAGAAATGGTCGCTAGAGGGTACTGTTGATCCCAGTAGTCGTACGTAATTTCCGGGCCCGGATATGGCGGACCCAGTCAGGCGTCCCCGGGCGTCCCCACCAGCGTTTATACGAGAAAGTGGTGGGAGGTGTGAAGGTTTCCCTACCCCGTGACGGCCCCCTGGTGGGGGATTGAAGAGGGGGAACCAAGGAACACGGCAGTGTTGCCAAATTGGATCTAGCGCTCCGCGTTCGGAAACGGCGGCGTTGGAGACCTTAATTTACGGACACCCTTCGTAGTTAACGAAACGTGTTTATTTGAATCTATACTTCTTACTACTATCTATACTACTATACTTTTATTTGTATCTATAAAGGTAACTTGCAATGTACTAACACAATTACAAATAAAAATAAAAAACAATGCAATTAATGTGTAAAAGAAATTTTCAATAAATATTTATTCAATATCATGGAGAATTTGCTTGGAACAATTCCCAACACTTACTTAAAGACATTTGAAGTAAATATTCAATATTCTTTGTCAATTAGGTTTTAGTTTTTCGTGATAGACACAAAAATATTAGCTTTTTGCTTTTGAGAAAGCAACGTGTCTGAACCGTTGACTTGAAAATTTCATCGAATGATAACGAAAATATTGGTATAGATAAAACACAAACACAGTCTTCAGTCTTCACTGAACACCCACATCCTTCCACAATTAAGTACACAGCACTTATAGACCACGAAAACCGTTAATTGAATAGTTTCACAACACGCATAAGAAACAATCTTCATAGGTATAGGTATCAAGCAACTATAATAGTACTTCTGGTTGTTGCTGGAGAGCAAATCTTGAATTAATGATTATGCAAATAATCTTCGTCAGACTGCACAAACTATGGTGTTAACGGAAAGCGTAAATAAAGATTGTCGAATCTAAGCCTTCTAAGCGTGTCGCCACAAAAATTGCTACCAGCAGGTAGGACTGAAATATTGAGGTGGCCTTGATAGTATTGAAGCGTGGAACCGATAAGTTAATTGAATAGATCGGGAAATGTCTCATCTTGTAGATTATGGTGTAAAAATTGTTTCTTTGAGGCCGTTGGCCTCAAAATTTTAATTTTTAAGGCTCTAAAACGCTTCGTTTATCAGTTATTTGCCGATGTAGGTTAACATGTAATGCGGGTTGCATTTTACATGAATATTTCGATTCGTCTTTTTAAGGAAATCATCCATATTTTTAAAGTCAAAATGAATTCGCCAAGTCTCCGTGAAATTCTCTTTCTTTAGAGCCCTCATTTATAAAGATTGGTTGCGTGTGAGAGCCGGAACCCAAAGGTATACTACTGAAATAATACAGGAGACGATTATCAAATATATGATCTTTTTTAAGTTTGAGCAATACGATTGTTCCATTTTTGACGTGCATCTACATGTACATCCAAATATCTTGTGGACAACAATTTCTACTTCAGAGCACTTACAAACCTTTAAAACACATACATACCCATGCATCTTGAATTCACAACTTTTTGGCACACTCTCAAGGTAGCAACCAAAAGTAATGAAACCTTTTTTTCATGTTGTAACTCAAAATTTCCTTTTCAGCCAGTTTGCTATTCATTCTTTCTATGTGATATATTGCTAATTCGATGACTGCCTTGTTGAAACTAATAAATAAAATAAAATAAAATCCGCTTCACATTTTTCCTTTATTAAAAAACAGAGAAAGAGAGAGATGGGAAAATAGCCAAAAGAATGCTGTTTTTCTTATTTACAAATTGGAAGAAATACTCTAGATTTTCAAGCATGGGAGAAGTACTGGGAACTATAAAAAGCATTAAATATTGCTGTAATTCCTTAAATCTTCTTTGTTTCTTTCAATTCTTTGAGAATTCAGTATAACTGTGCAAAGCATACTTCTACGCAAAATACTCCCTGCCAACACACAAGGCACCTCACATCTCATCATTTCTCATTCACACATCCTTACCCACACCCCTACTTAGCATTAATATTGTACTTCTAACATGAGCCTTATTTCCTATTTTAGTATCAATATATACACAAACCATGTTGCCATGTAACTGGAATTACTCATTAGGTCAAAGAATCATTAACAACAGAACTAAGAAAAAATATAATATTCATCTTTATATTAAATAGAAATTAAATAAATTTCTATTCAAAATAAAGACATTTAAGAAAGGGTTTAACAATGCATTGCCCAATGCCTCTTCCTAATCAATAATCAGCCTGTAGATATAAATGATAGCCATACCTTTGTTTCTTCACTACAGGCTCCTTCATTCTCTGTAGGCTGAACAATCACAGCAAATGGAAGCTCCAACTCCTCCTGCACAGAGAAACAAAAATATGTCATACAGAAAACAAATTAGTACATAACTAAAAGAGCTTGTTCTTTCTTGTAAAATTCATATAATATAATGAATGTTATAACGTCTCCCATTCCATCTTAATACTAATATAAAATTCGCCTTCACTCCTGCAGTTAGAAAAATATATCATTCCTTCAGTTCCTGCAACAAACATTTTTTCTGCTATATAATTTTAGCAAAGCCTTCAATAGCTGCCCAACCATCCCTTGCCTTTACTCCAGTTCTGCAAAATACTCATTCTCATAATGCTCTGACTGTAGCAACACTCTACTCGTAAGCAAGTAATCGTGATAAATGTTTGACCTAGATCCACATTGTAACATATTCATTATGTATCTCACACTATCGGGTTAAGGATGACCTATGGTAAATTATTTTCTTATGAACTAGTTTGAATCTGATTAACTCACTTCTCTTTTACTCAATCAAAAATATATTGTTCCACCACAGAGGTATAACAAATTGTTCCTTTCTGTAAGACAAAAGGATTTGTATGTTGAAAAAGTGTTAAAAAACATTTTACTTTAAGCAGTCATCCATAAATTACGTAACGCTAAAGGGGAAAGGAGGGGATCTGAGTCAGCATTACATTGCGTTACAGAGAGATAGGCTTTACAAGGTGAAGGGGCAGGGAGGGTATTGGAACTACTCGAAATTTGAATTACATTTTTATGGACGGCTCCAAAGATGACTATACTCACATCAGATTTATCATCATCTTCTTTCAGCAAATGATGTAAAGAACTGGGTTCATCTTTTGCCTGAAAGCAAACACACTGCTTTTAAAAATCCAAGCTACCCATGGAGATGCTTCCAAAAAATCTTCAGAAGAACTGATGTAAAAAAGTGACCAAGATTTCTTTCCAATAACAAACAAGAAATAAAATGGCTCTTCAAGATATTAAATGAAACTTAATACATTAACTTATCATTTAGACTGAATTATTTAAATATGTAAGACGCCCAGTGGAAGTGTTTCCATGCTGGAGAGAAACGATAGTCAACAAAAAAGTACTACATCACTGAATACATAACATGTCAGCATCCTCTGGGCTGATGCTTTAAATTGCAAGATTTGAAGAAATCTCTGATTTAAATCTAAAGCTCTTCTGTCCATTTTGATTCAATTTTTTTTAAGTGTCCTTTATCACAACCCTTTGTGTTGTTTCAATCTGAAGTAGTGTTTTCTTTATTGAAAGAAAGAAAATTTGTGTTATTTTCAATCATTGTAAAGAAAAAAAACGATATTTAAGATGGCATTAGGCTGACTATCACGTTACGTAAAATGGATCTAATATGTAATCACTGAACAAGTAACATTTCTTATTAAGCCTAGAATTACTAAGGAGAAATTAATCCTGGGCTTGTCCAGGAAGCACATCTCGGACTCACCACTTCTGTTCCGAATTTATTGATATTTTTGTCGAATTTGGAGACTTATTAAACTAATAAAACTAATAATACACATGTCCATTCATTTAAACAAAAAAATATTTTTCAACTTCTGGCTAAATAAAAAAAAGTGAATAATTCTCCCTCTATGTTTGTATTAACAGGTTGACTGCCATGAGTACCACATCTGGCACTCACAGTGTCTTTGCCGGTGGCCACGATTACCATATCTGGTACTCAGTGGTATAAATGTGTGCATGTATTTTTTAGTTAATAATTACGAAATGGAATAAAATTTATGAAATGTAATGATTCACAAACGCAAAAAAATATGTAATCACATTGTTACTGTGCTTAGCGCAGATGTTTTCCGTTGTTAGTTGATTTGTTTCACGACAATATAATCGATGTATATTCGACATTGATTATTTCACACCTATGTCAGTCCATCATATCTATTCTTTGATGAAGTAAGAAGCAATTTTTTATTGTGTATTAAGTTGTGAACATGGGAAACAAAAACAAGTACATCTTGGAATGGTTAAGCGAGAGTATGCGGAGCTCAGAATTAGGCAATTATGACAGTGATAATATTGTGGAAATTTTTAGTAATGATTCGGATGAAGATCCAGATTTTTCCATTGCAAATGAATGTCTTGACGAGACTGATGAAGAGCAAGACCCTCACTCATCTAAGATAAGAATAATAATTACCAGAACAACAAAAAAAGCACCTGAAGTTATGTGCAAGCAACCTGAAATATCTGGCGAGTCCCAAGATCTCTCAGATGTGGATGATGTTGATAATGATGCCATAAGTCCTCAAATCAGTACTAGCAACACTCGGAATTAAACTGATATTACTTGTAGATTTAATAATTACATTTTCAATCCGAATGACGAGGAAGTTGGGATTAATCCTGATATTATTCTGACAACGATTGGTGCATCACCCATTGATTTTAATATTCTCTTTCTAGACGATGATGTTATACAACTTCTTGTAAGGGAAACTAATACATAAGCCCATCAATGTCTCAATATTAATTTAACTCCACAATACAGAGTACTAAAATGGACTGACTGCACCCCTACAAAGATAAAAAAGTTTACCTTTGCTCTTCCTGTTAATTTATAATGCATTCAGTTAAACAGTCCAATTAGCCTCTTATGATTGTAATCCTTTTGTAGATTTTATAACATTTTTTTAGTTTTTCAATGTTATTTAGATGTTAACAGTCTGGTAAATAAACATGTTTTGATTGACGATTTATTTTCCCAAATTCAGTTTGCCTATTTTACCAAACATTGCAAAGTATGTAAAAAGATGTAAAAGACGTAAAGTATGTAAAAAGTGTAAATAGAAAGACAGTGTTAATATTTGAAAACTAATACAAAGATAACCTAAGTAAAGTCTGAAGACTGGAGCCATGAGTACCAAAAACCACACTTCACCTGAGGCCATGAGTACCACATATTTTTTTAATTTTTTGAGATATATCGTGTTAATAATATATTTTTAGTCTGATTAGAAGTAAAATAAATTGTTACACATGTTTCATTACAAAAAAGTTGTGGCCCCACGGGAAGGTAATGCAAAAATGCTGTGGCAGTCAACCTGTTAAATGACAAAACCTACTACTACAACTCCGTCACACAAAAGCTGATGTATCTTCAAAACATAGTAATGTGACTACTAATGTATTTTCAATGCTCAGTGTCTGTGTGAATAAAGTTAAACTATTTTACTCACAGCAAAAGACACTGTAATTCATATTCTGCAACACATTTGTGGAAAATTACATCAAATTTTAAATACATCAACATTCATAAGCATGACAACTAAATAATTGCAACTGAAAAAAAGACATTAACACAAACAAGCATACTAAATCTTAATGGTAATGGGGATAATAAACAGTTGATTATCCACTACCTCGCATTACCATTATGGATTACAAGATATCTGCTACCACCACGGAATTTCTACCAAAACTTCCCATCTCACAAGAAAAGAATAAACATATAAAGACAATTTATAAAGATTAACACCCATAATATTTTTGCCCCCTTTTTGATCGCCTATTCAGAACTATTTAGTTACATTTAAAATAGAATGAAGTGACTGAATTTTGTGTGTGTGTGTATCTATGAAAACACCAATTTCCATTATTTTAGATCAATAACAATTCTGTAGTAGGCAACATTGCTAAGACAGTAGTTCAGTAGTGATCTTGGATCGTAGGGTCGCGGGTTGGGCCCCTGCCCCAGGCATTGTTGTATGTGTTCGTCCTTTCACCCCGTCATAACCATATCGTGTCATCCTCATACCATAAAGTTAATTCTAATAGTGGTTGCTAATGACCAAGTAAAGGATTAGAAAGGAAAGGAGCATTTAAAACACACACACATGCACACACCTGTGGCCTCACACACGCATGCACAAATATTGTGAAGCTAACTCACAGTGGAATTCCAACAATAATCTTCTTTCTTGTCCACTGGCTCTTCTTTCACCTGGAGATAACAAAAGAAAACCGTCATTCACAAGTTCATCATGTATTTGAAAAACCCTACATTACCATACTTTAAGATTTCTCAGGAAGTACAAAAAAGTTGCTCGTTTTCAATGACAAGATCTAGCAAACTTCCTTTTTCTCTACTTACTTTCGACGCTTACGCAATTAGTACACATGATATAAAAGAACTTTCAATTTTGAAATAAATTGTTTTTAAAATCATAAGCATAAGCATAAGCATTAATCGTTTATCAATTTGTAACAACATTCAATTACCTCACAGCACTGAATGTTCAGAGTAATTCTCATTTAAGCTAGTCGGTGATTTTCTAGTACATCATCAACAACGTTAGTTGTACAATTTTTATTCTCTTGAAAACAATGGGAAGAAAATAGCTCCCTCGCATTGGAGAATGAGTTAACTACAGTAAAACTTGCTCCATGCTGAACGTTGCAATACACAAATGTCTCTGTAATGCGAATATAAACCTCAGTCCTGGCAAACATATATTCCATAGTATTAACTT
The DNA here is from genome assembly GCA_031308135.1 of Acheta domesticus. Lineage (NCBI taxonomy): Eukaryota > Metazoa > Arthropoda > Insecta > Orthoptera > Gryllidae > Acheta > Acheta domesticus. The sequence goes on from JAHLJT010005437.1 coordinate 12,325,603, forward strand.
CTAAAATGCGAAATCTTGTAGAATCAAATACAGACACAAAATAGTGGCTACTTGAGATTCTTCTTTGAGCAAGTTTACTCTTCCTTTTTAGGTTTTCACATTCTTACATTTCAGCATCAAGTGTGAAACATTATTTTTGAGACTTGTTCTAATTTTGTTTATAATTTAAATGATTTGAATTATTCTTGCTTTCTACTTCTTCGCAATAAAATGTTATTAAATCATCATTTTCCAAATGGAAAATACAAAATAATATTTCTCTAGTGCTGTTCTAAAAATATCGAAATCATTACAAAATGTAACACAAAAAATGAATCAATTGGGAAATAGCAAAAAACATTGAAAAAAGTTCCCTTCTCTATTAAAATGAAACACTTAATAAGCCCTTTCTCATTCAATTCTATATACATGTCAATGCATAACTTTCTTACCACTATTGTCACAAAAAACAACAACAAACATTGCCTCTTTTGGCAACTTAAAACAGAAATGTGCAAAGTTCATTTGAGCACTTTTGGCCGTCACCTCTTGGTGAATGAATTTTCGTTTTCCACAGTCATAAATATCAAACAATTGCTAAAATGAAAAGACTTTTGGATTATGGTTAGTTAAATTATGGCAACAAAAGTATTATTCACATGAAGTGGAAACACACAAATTATGTAGTTTTCTATTTCTGATCTAAAAGTCGTGAGAACATACGAGACATACAAAACCCGATTACCTCTTCTAACTTCACAATACTTTCCGCTAAAATATCTATCCCTTCCATCGCAATCAGGTCAAACCAAAACTGGTTTAAACTATACTGCGATTTTTGTAGGAAGAGCTCTCAAGATAACTCAAATCCCATCTTCGCGATGGAATATGTCACGGCATTTCGTATCATTCACAGTCGTTCCGCTAGATTTCGCACGATCGCGACCGTATGAAGCAGTGCTTGCGATCATGCGACTTCTACCGGCAAGACCGAGAAAAGACGCGAAATGCCGTGACATATTCCATCGCGAAGATGGGATTTGAGTTATCTTGAGAGCTCTTCCTACAAAAATCGCAGTATAATTCTTCGCAATAAAATGCAGAGTATAAACCACAGAGCACCAAAGCATAGAGCGCCCACTCCCAAGCTAAGAGAGCGGACGAGTAAACGCTTCCCAGGGACACCGGGCGCAGCACCGTCGACTCCCCACTCCTCTCCCCTCTCAAGAATTCCACCCACTCCATTACATGTGCCAATCAAAAGGCGTCACCCCATTGATGTGTTCCAATCACCCTACTGTCAGCTCGTAAGCGGGAGTTCAAAATTAAATTATTTTTTCCGGCCTTCCTTACAGCCATTTTAAAAATTTACAGAATTTACTTAACTCTAATTACGTAATTGACTCACTTATTGTGCCTACTTATTTAAGGAGTCGCTATATGTTTTCTTTACTTAAATCCCAAAAGCATTGAATTTGTAGGAATAGGTATCTAGAGGGTTCTTAATCATAAATGACATGAGCTAGGAATATGGGACAATCATAATTACACAGAACAGTTATTACTAAAACACATTTATTTACTCCAAAAGTGTAAATAGGTTAACAGCAAATCAAACCAATGAAGGACATTAGATAACTACGTTTAATTACAGAAATGACATTGTGTGCATTGACAAGAAGTTTTTGCAATGAATATATTTGCTTTACACATGAAGTCATTTGATCCATTACTATTAAGAATTTAACAAAAGCAAAATTTCAGCACTTTTTCTTATACAAGAATTTTCAAACAAATGGTGACATCCAAGTTGAAAAAAATTGATTTCCAAAAGCCATCAAAATAAAACAATTACTTTCCATTACATAAAAATATTCACCATACAACAATCCAATAAACTGAACACATGGAATGTTATTAAAGGAACACAACTAATTAAATTTCATATGAACAATCAACACACAATCAGAATTAACTTTTGTTTTCACACATGATTATACACATTACTGGTTCAACTTTTACAATATTTTCATCAGATCTGAACTAGCAACATCAATACAGAAACTTAAGACAGCAGCAATAACTAGGCAATTACAAGCAGACTCTCCTATGAAATACTAAGCAAGTCTTAATTACACTTCTGAAAACTAATGAAATAACAAGGATAAACCAATTAACAATTAATAATTCAAACTTCTTCTTTAATTCTTCTTTTTTCTATTTACACCAACAAACTGGAAAATTTATTACCAAGTGATGTATTTATGTTAAAATATGCAGATGATATTGCCTTGAATGCAGTAATGGACCCAGTGGAAGATGCCATCAATCAAATTGAGGACGCTGTAGAATCATTGAGTCAGTATTTAGAAAGGAAAAACCTTCTCCTAGCACCAGAAAAATGTAAGTTTGTTGTATTTAGTAAGAGCTATTTAAAAGCTCATAAATTTTATATTTATGTCAATGGCACAATTGTCCATAGCTCTCCTTCAGCTGTTTTCTTGGGCATGACCCTGGATTACTCATTGCAGTGGAAAGAACACATATTTAGTCTCATAAAAAAATGTGATATGGGCCTTCGAATTATGGGTTGTTTATGTGGAACGTGGTGGGAAGCAGACCCTTGTACTCTGTTGTTATTATACAGAGCACTGATTTGTTCACGGATTGAATATGGAGGCTTCTTGTTTGTTAATTGTGCAAAAAATGGTTGGGTTAACTTAGAAAGACTTCAGTCCAAGTCACTAAGAATTGCACTAGGCTACAGAAAATCTACACCAATCAATGTAATTCTTGCAGAATCAGGGGAACCTTTACTGAAGACAAGGCTAACTCTTCTATGTATGAATTATTTGACTAAATGTCTTCAATTTAAAAACAATTTTTTGATTGATGTTCTGTCCAAAATAAACTGTGTTTCAAATCTCTTCTTGTATACGAAAAATAATAAGAAATCTCTGTTAGTGACATGTTTTGAGGAATTATCCATTTCTTGTAATAGCATTAAGAAATTTGATTGTGCCCCGTGTTATGCCTATGATTATTTTGCACAGCTTAGTAAACTGGATGTGAATTTTGATTTTGGTAAGGAGATTGCAATTTCTTCTTACTTTATTATAGAACATCACCAATACCGTGGTTTCAAAACTTCAAATTAACAAGAAAAGAAATTGTTATCATTAACAAACTGAGATCAAATCACTCATCACTAAATCATAGTTTAAATAAATTCAAAATTGTCAATTCAGGTTTATGTGAATGTGGCAAGGAGAATGATACTGCTGATCATTTATTATGGCATTGTACATTATTTAACAACATAAGAAATATAATGATGGAAAAACTTAATCATTCTAATATTACCTTAGTCCAAAATGCTGTGGACATTTTAAAAAAATTAGATATACATGTTATCCCAATTGTGAGTGAGTTTTTTGTAAAAACAAAAAACAAATTTAATTTTTGTTGTAAGATTTTATAAAGTTAGTGTAATACATGCTACAGTGAAATAGTTATAAGTTTTTGAGTATACTTTGAATTGTAATTTGTTATATGGCTGTATACGTATGTCTGCCAATAAATAAATTTTAAAAAAAAATTAGTGAATGGGAGTTCTTTCTGGTGGTGTTGACGTTTCGAGAAACGAGAGAAAATGCGAAAATGGTGACGTCGGAATATTATTGCCGCAACTTTTGTAGTTCCTTGCAGGCGCTCTGGTAAAACAGCCACCTGGGGGTGTAGGGTAGAGAGGTGTCCGCTAGGTGGCCTTGGCTGAATCTTGCGTGTCGACTGCCACGAAACGATTCAGTGAAGCACCTTAACTTATAAAAGTTACCATAAGTCGTAGAAAAGTATCGTATGAAACTCGATATAATGGGTATTAATACACTCGTGTAAAGTTTACGATACTCACCCGTTCCTCGCTTGTATCGTAATATCACACTCGTGTATTAATACCCATCATTACATCATAATTTCATAACTTACTGCATCAAAAATCAATTAACGCAGTACATCATTAATCCATTACAGCCCATTGCCATACATTAATTTCTGGTCAAGGCAGACTTGCTTCTGTAGCAATACTTTGTTAATTTCATTTCTTCAACAGATGTAGGCATCCCAAACGAAACATGGAAGCAAGTTTGTTCATTCTTCAATGCCTTTATTATTACTTTATTGGATTGTTTATAATACTTGGATTACAAGTTTCAAACATTGTCATTGTTCTTAGATAAAAACAATTAGCAATAACCGTAATAATAATTAATTAAATCATAAATAATAAACCTAAGTTTAAGTTGCTTGTCCTAAAGAAATAAATAACTTATCGTATAGTAAGAAATATATAATTATTGTAGCATTGCTCTCTTTGTCCATAATTCCTTTAGTTTATTAGGGCAAGTTTCAATTAAGTAATTTTTTAGTGCTTTGTTGAATTTAGTTTTGCTTAACTCCTGCCCGATGTCGATTTAGTCGTGTTCGTGAAGACATTGTATACTCCTACCCAGGGTGTACATATGACTCGGGTCGGTTCGAATCCTCATATAAAACAGTGCTTAGCTACTAAATGCCTGTGGATAAGTCGGAGGGAGAGACAGATATTTAGCAACACAATTGGTACGCAATGAAAGTTGCATGAACATGCTGCCAGAGGGCTACAACGGCTTCTGTGCGCTCACGGACGGGACAACAATGAGCGAGCGCCATGTGCACAAAATTACTTTGGGCGCTAATGGGTTAGCGAAAAAACTTTTGTTTATTTGCTTATTTGGTCAAAAAACAGTAAAAACTGTATATGACATATGGGAAAGAGATTATCTGCGCACATTTTCTTGAGGCCCAGAATAAAAAAATTAAAAAAGCAACATTTGAAAAACTAGAAACAAGAATTAAGAAATTAATTATTATTTTAGAAAAATAAAAATTTGAAAAATGTTTGTTCCCGAGTTATAGAAAATCAATTTCAACGGTAAACGAACTGCTGATTTAAATTTTCTGCGTTGCTAACAAAAAGTAACGAACATTAGTTTTACTCCTACCACTACAAGCAAAAAGAGTGCTCAACAAAACGTGCGCACAGTGAAGCTACATTTACGTCCAGAAGCAAAACAAGGACCCATCTCAGCATTTGCTCAATGGATCTGGGAAACTGGACAAAAACATGATCGAGATGGGGGTCATTGACCCGGAAGCTGAAGTACTTGTTACAGGTGTATTAAATATTTTTTTAATGTATGCAATACAAATGTAAACTAATTCATTAATAACATTGTTTTGTTAAAATAAACATTTTTTTTTCTTTTTGACGATCAGTATAGTCTCTAATTGTATAGAAACAGTTACGCGGCAGAAAAGATTTTACTTTTAATTTAAACTTGTGTACCGTTTTTAATTGTTTAATGTCATCTGGCAATGCGTTGTAAAGTAATGTACATGTATTGTATGTGGGTTTTTTGTACTGAGCTGTTGATACTGACACTTAATGCACGTGATTTCTACGGCGTGTGTTGTAATTATAAATGTCAATATTGCATGAAAATATATTCCCTCCGCTAAGTAGGTTATTTTTGACTAATATTACAGATTCGTAAATAAATAGACAAGGCAATGGTAAGATTCCAAGCTCAATGAAAAGAAGCTTTCAGGGATCACGTGGAAGGCATTTTTTCATTAATCGAATAATTTTCTTTTGCAATCTGAAGGTCTAAGTACTACAGGATGAGGTTCCCCAGAATATGCCATATCTCAGGCGGGAATATACATTTGCAAAATAAACGCAACGAGCTGCATGAAGTCTGACAGAATTTGAAAGAATTCTAAATGCGTAACATAATTAACTTAATTTAGTGTTTAATTCTTTAATATGTACATTCCATTTGAGGTTTGATTGAACTGAGACACCTAGAAATTTTGTTACCTTATCATCAGCTAATTGCATATTGTTCAGTTTCAATGGATCATGCGATTGCCGATTTGAAATGCAAAAATGCATTGAAACAGTTTTTCTTTCGTTAACAATTAATTTGTTATTATTAAACATATTTGAAACTTCTGAAATCGTACTATTTACTGCTTCTGTTTTGCAAAGAACATTCGTGTCATCGGCAAACAGAACCGTTCTTCCATTTTAATAGACGAGGGCATTTCGCTTACATATAACAGAAAGAGGATAGGCCGTAAGATCGAACCTTGCGGGAATTGGCAAAGAATTGGAAACATAAGTATGTAATGTCCTTTCGTGCCAGTAAGGTATTTCTACTCTTTGAGTCCGATGTTTAAGGTACGAAGTTATCCAATCTAGGGCAATACCACGAATTCCATACAAGGTAATTTTGAGGGCAAGATGTAATGGTCAATAACGTCAAAAGCTTTCGAAAGGTCTAAGAATATCCCAAAGGGTACTTCATTTACGTCTATTGATGAAGCAACATCTTTGAGAAAAAAAAAAAAATAGCAGTTTCCGTAGATTTCGATTTTCTAAAACCGTGTTGTGAGTCTGAAAACGCTTTGCTTTTCCTGAGAAAAGTTTCCATTCGTGAGAAGAAAAACCTCTAATATATTTGAGAAAACTGACAAAAGAGAAATTGGCCGGTAATTTTGAATTTCATTTTTGTTCCCGTTTTTAAAAAGTTTTAATTTTTGCTGTTTTAAAATATTTGGAAATATTCCTGTACATAAAGAAGCATTGAAAATGTGAGTTAACGGATGTACAAAGGCAGGTGCACAAGTTTTTAATAAACAATCCGGAAATTCATCTAAACCAGATAAATAAATATTTTTTAGTTTACTGACTATTCTGAGGATTTCGTTGGGAGAAGTTTCGGAAATAAACATATCAGAAATTTTTTGGGAAGCGTAAGATGTTGAATTCTGTGGTTTTAGTCCCTTTGTGAGATCAGACGCAATTATAGAAAAGTGTTGAAGAGACTTTACATTGTGTTTCCAAGTGATTGAATACTTCTGCAGCTTGAATGAGAGCATTGTAATTTTATTCCTCACTTTTCACCACATCGAGGAGAACTGCAGCTTCAGAAAGTGGAAGAATCAACTATAACTCGGCACTGTCCCTTTCAAAATATTTTTTAATTGCATTTGGACGTTTGTAAAACAAAATAAAATACGATTTCAACAGTCTTCAAATCCTTCCTAATGCTGGCATTTAACCACTCCATCTTGTCATGCAATTGCCTAAAATGTAATGATACTCGATTCTAGTTTATTGCAAAACTTTTTATTCTCACTACACTAATCTAAAACTGAAATTTTGACAATTGCTCTCAACATTTAATGGTTCCCATCAGTGTCATATTAGATTGTGTGATGTATAATACACAGCACAACAAACTCCAATAATCTGTTGATCGAAAGCAATATCTGATTTTCAAAAAACTTTATCAACGCCTTTTCTGGAAGCATCCCCACTGGTACATGAAGTTTCTCCAGGAAGAGTGACAAAATTAAGGATTTTAAGATTGAATTCAGAGAAAGCATCAACGTAAGGAATAAAAGCTGTAAAAAGCTTACTATCTTCATGATATGACTCATTGGAAAATATTAAAACCAAAAATGTGGCTGATTCCAAAGGAATTTGCAGCTCATCTAATGCATATGGAGCTAACACTTTGGTCACGACTGCCCCTGCTTTGGTTCTTGCACAAGTGACACTAGTACAAGTCCTTCCTTGTGACATTTCAGAATTAATACAAAATAATGCATTTACTAGCATTTTGTTTACTAGCAATTACATCAGTTACATTAATTTGTTTAGTGTTATTATCTAATTTCATAAACAGCTAGAAGATGACTCAACAATAAATTCAAAACAATGATCAGTAAACAAACCAACAAAAAAGTTGAGTTTCATTCTTAAAATTTCTAATGAGACCATCGAAACATTGGCCTGACAGCCATCTCTCAGTACCATTGAGTTCTTGCTTATTTGCAAGTGACGTTAATACCCACCCCAGTTTACTACAGAGCCTCGAGTCTTGCAAATGAGCCAAGTTTAATCAGATACAGGTCTAAATGAGATTGGAAAGTTTCAAAAAACACTTACTATGGAAATCTGCGTTTTGAGGTCAAAGCCATTACGGAATTATTTATTGCAAATATAATAAGCAACTCACCGATATGTCATTTCCCACAAAAAAAGACTTATTTGTACATTCTGAATAATATTTATGGTGGAATTAACTAAGGGTATAAGTCAACCATATACAAATCACAAGACTGATCTTATTGTGAATCTTCAACAGATATGTTTATGATTTACATTACAACAAAAATAAAGTTATTGAAAAAAAGCAGAATGGCGGAAGTCCATATCAATGTTCTTAGTAAACATATTGTATACCTAAACTTTAAATATTTAAGCATTAGACTAACATTTCTTTGCTATATTTTAAAACATATTTCTTCTGCAACTAAAAAGAAATTCTTAGTTGGACAAGTTCCTATTTGCAACGGGAAACTCAATGAATATCACACAAAAGTGTTTTATTATTGTAGATTACTCCAGACCATTTTCAGATTTTCAAGAATTCCCATTGCGGTTATTTCTTTTATTTTATTTTATTACAATATAATGGAACAATTTTGCAATGCTCAATTTTGAGTCAAATAAAAATATTTACTGTGCTCACTTTTCCATCTCCTGGAAACAGGCAAGCTAAAGTTTTCTCTGGGTTTGAAGGTCATGATTCACTAACGTATCTTCACAAAATTTTAACCGTTGAATCATCTAGATTCAAAAGCTTACAAGAAAGAACCAAAAATTAAACTCACGAATATGAAATTTGGAGATTTCTGCCCTACTGTTAGCCTATTACTTAAAATGATAGAAGAAACATACTCTAATCTAACTGATGGAAACATTAAGAGAAGACTTTCAAACATACAAACAAAACTTAAGAAGAATATTGCTGTAAACAATGAATATGAATCGTGTGCCTCTGATATGGGTAACTCCCAAACTTCAACTTAATTACTCCACATGATTAACATCCTTCAATGGAACATTAATGGATTTCATCCTCAAACTTACATGTTCTTATTACTAAATACAACCCAGATATTATACGTCTTCAAGACACAAATTTCTGTAATAAAAATATTCAACAACTTAAAACTTATAATATCTATTACAAAAGTCATTCTAATGCTCTTTCAGCCAATGGGCTGATGTAATAAACACTAAAACACTACTTCAAACAAAAGAAATTATAATAAACTCACCAACAGAACACGTATGTGTTCAATTCAACCACAGAACATTAAAACATATCATTTAGAACATTTATCTCCCTAATAGTTGTAATTTCTCTGAAAGAGAAATAAAAACTATCCTTTCTTTTACTCCACTGCCATTTATTATTGTTGGTGATTTTAAGAGTCGTAGTCTCTTCTGGGGTTCATGTAAAGAAGACTCACGAGGAAAAATCACCAAAAATATTCTAGAAGATCCCAACATTGTTTTTACGAAGAAGACCAAGCCCACTCTTTTGAACCCAATACATAGATTTAATTCCTTCAATCTTCTTTTTTGTTCATCAATAGGCATCTACTAGGACTGGCCTACTGAAGATTACCTCTTTGGAAGTGATCACTTCCCCAATTTTACTTGGTAACACTAAAAATTCATCACAATACTGTTGCCTTAATACAAATCCTAAATGGAACTTCTCGTTACCAAATTTGAATAAATATAGAGAATTTATCTCTGGATTAAGAGACCAAAGTATTGGTAATGATTCACTTTCTTGCATCTCCCAACAGATAATTTTACTTTGACCGTCCTCCAAGCTGCTAATCTCACAATTCCTAAAATATACAAATAAAATAAGAAAAAAAAACAGCTCCCTAGTGGAACAACAACTGCCAAATAGCTCATCAACTTCACAGATGTGCTTTTCCTATGTTCAAGATGCATCCCACAATTTCTAACATGATGGAAACATCTAACATCTTTGGTTCAACGCGAGAAGAACCTATAAAGAGAATCAACGATTTTCTTGCATAAATTTCATTTCTTCAATAACATCAGCAACCAACACTTTCAAAAGCTGGAAAAAAATCAACTGCATCAATGATTCATATCAATCTAAATATCTTCCTAAATTTATACTTTATAACAATCGTTTAGTCACTACTGATGAAGATATATCAAATATCCTTGCCTTGACCTCTGCAAATAACTCACAATAATAATTATGATAAAGAATTTCACAAATTCGGAGCCACATCAATCGTTACAATTAATAATATACTTCAAAAAATTAAATCTTCTAATTCAGAATTAAACCTTCCATTTACATCCTGTGAAATCAAAATTTTGAATACACTTTGCAATTCAAGTCCTGGACCAGATGGCATTTATCACATATTTTTACAAGAACTTTCTCCAAATGCAAGACTAAACATCACTTCCTTATTTAATGATCTCCTCACTACTGGCTTTTTTCCCCAACTCTTGGAAAGAAAGAAAGAAAAAAAAAAGAATCCTAACCTTCCTGACAATTATCAGCCTATTTCACTTACTAGTTACTTACTTACTTTTTGCAAACTACTAGAGAAAATTGTCATCGATTTTAGAAATTAACAAGAAAATTTGTCCCCTTCAAAAAGATTTCAACATTGTCAATCTACTGTAGATTACCTAAGTAATATTCATAGTGATATCTGCAATGCCTTCATGCCTTGATATGGAAAATGCTTATAACATGGTTCGGAAAAATAGTATTATTAACATATTACTTTAATTGGGAATATGATGATAATATCTTGATATTTATAGAAATTTCTTAAAGATTAGTTGTATACGTGTTCAATTTCATAATATACTATCCAATAAATACCAATGTATCCAAAACAGGGTCCCTCAAGGGTATGTTCTCAGTGTATTATTGTTTATAATTGCAATCAATGACATAACTTTGCAAGTTCCTTGACCCCTAAAAGTATATTTATTTGCAGATGACATCACTAACAGTCAGTGGCAATAACATTCCACCACTCAATACCTAGCACAAGCAACCCTCAAAAAAATTTTTGATTGGACTTGTGAACAGGATTCAAAATATTCCACTCAAAATCTCAATACATTCTCAATAAAAAGAAAAATTAAACGAACCATCTATCTCAAAATAATATCTCAATGTCTTCATTATTGTAAGGAAATAACAATTTTAGGAATGCTTTGTGCCAATAAATTAACCTGGATATCTCACATCACCAACATGAAAATAGAATGTCTAAAATGAATGAACATTATGAAATCCCTTTCATCTACTTTTGACAGCAGCAATAAAAAAAGTATTCTTTTCACATACAACGCATTAATACAATCAAAATTGGATCTATGGATGGATGGATGAATCTATTATATACCTGTCAGGTACTTCAGCAGGTACTAAAAACATTAAACTTTATACATTCCTCAGTCAGGTCAGAGATTAGCATTGAATGCTTTTCGAACTAGCCCAGTCTATAGTAATATATATGCAGAGACTGACAGGGCAACAAATTTTTTAATAAATATAGGAGAAATAATAATTTTCCTAAATCACTATTGTATATCTTGGATACACTTCAAGAACTTGATAATCCTTTTTTGAAAATCCATCCTACTCGTATAATACTCTGCCCTCCGTGGCTTCATCTGAAAATAAATACAAATCTCAACTCTTTCATCAAAGAAGATTAAACAATAATGTACATCAATCCCTATTCACCTAACTACAAAATGAATACAAAGACTACATGCAAATTTATACAGATGGTTCAGTCTCTCAATTTGGATCCAGAATCACAGTCAAAATGAACAAAAACATTCTTTGCACATGGTTACATAATTTATGCACAGTTTCCTATTGTGAGGCTTATGCTATCCACTCAAATACACTGTAGAAAAAGAAGACAATACGTTATCTTTAATGATTCATTAAGTGTCCTAAATTGTCTGAGCAATTTAAATAAAAATGAAGGAATTATAAATGACATCAAGTTTTACAATGATTTGGTATACAAGAAAATAAACATAATTCTTTCATGGATTCCATCCAATAAAGGAATCCAAGGTAATATCCTGGTGGATTCAGCAGCTACACAAACAATTAAACTCCCTCTCCAAGATAAAACAGTTTCACATAATGACAAAAAGAAAAAACTCCATAGACATCTTAAGCTCTACTGGAACACAATGTGGTATAATCACTACCTCCATCACATCAGAAATATTTAATAATAATAATAATAATAATTTATTGAGTCACATATACAATTACAATTGTGTATGCCGAGTTAAAGTGATGTTTTGGGTGGAGAGAGTGAAGTTACATTACAACCCAGAAGCAAAACAAGGGGCCATCTCAGCATTTGCTCAAAGGACCAGGGAAACTGGACAAAACCCTGACCAAGATGGGGTTATTAGCCTAAGAATTATCCTACTACAATAGGTCAATAGCCTATTACAATACTTGTTAAGCTACATTAAGATATTATATAGTATATAATTATTTTAATAGCAAAATACTTTAACATTTCAAGATTGTCATGTTTAATGTAAAAGTAAAATTCACTTGTTTATGTAATTTTACTGCTATTACTTATAATATTAATCATAATACTAATACTACTACTACTACTAATAATAATAATAATAATAATAGTAACACATATTGAGTCACTTATACAACTTTTCATAATGATGCTCCTTCCCCTCAAACAAGAAAAGAAGAAACTACTTTTGCATGACTTCACATAGGACATAGCCATCACACCCCTCCACATCTGTTCAAGAAGGAATCTCCACTTCACAAAGCAAAACTTCCAATTGAAATTCTTGCAATTTCAAACCTAATGAAGTTTTCACTTGGGAGATGGTTAACCAATATTCATTCCAATGCAAAAATTGTTACATCCTTCCAGTGATGGTAACACCTTCCCTTTCTTTTTAATCTCCAGACCCAAGATTGACATTATGTCCACAACAATTAAAGGTAGTAAAGTATATTGTTTTTGGTTTCCCTACAAAGCTATTATTTGCAAAAGCTCGTCCAGAATCACCTTCCAAAGCCTAAACACCATTCAATCAAATTCACCAAAAAATTCATAGTTTTCCTTTCGGCACAACCACCAATAGACATTTCTGTGGAACCTTGAATTTTCTCCTGCAGCAATCAGGATTCAACTGGGGTACTCAAGCATGGAAACCTAACACACAACCACCCCTCTCTCAGCACACTTCAATGCTGAAAGATCTGAAATGTCATTATGGCGGTTACTTCTTCTACATTCCAATATGCCCAATTACCAGAAAACCCTGTGATTAGGATATATTACCCACAGAGGCATTCCAGCAATTATCTTCGTTCACATCAAACGGTTCTTCTTTAACCTATAAGTAACACAAAACAATAATTTAAAAGTAAGCACATCATCCCCATACGCTACAGTTAGAAAATATATTACAACTGAGTCTGAGCTTCAATAATGGGTTGAAATAGGGTTTATACTGCGATTTTTCTAGGAAGAGCTCTCAAGATAACTCAAATCCCATCTTCGCGATGGAATATGTCACGGCATTTCGCGTCTTTTCTCGGTCTTGCCGGTAGAAGTCGCATGATCGCAAGCACTGCTTCATACGGTCGCGATCGTGCGAAATCTAGCGGAACGACTGTGAATGATACGAAATGCCGTGACATATTCCATCGCGAAGATGGGATTTGAGTTATCTTGAGAGCTCTTCCTACAAAAATCGCAGTATAGGGTGGCTCGGTTCCTTTCGTTCACTGATTCGGTTCACTAGGGAGGAATCGATTCAGTGAACCGAATCCTTGTTTACTATTCACGTTGAACATGGTAACGTAATAAATGTCTTTGAAAACACATTCTATTTAAGAAGCGCGTGCTACTTGAACATTCTTTACTACTTAAGCCACTCATTTTGTGTTACTTATGCCACTCGTCTATTTAGTTAAGCAAATGCTACTTATTACATTGCTCTATAAGCCACAGAATATAAATGGGAAAAGTATAACTCACGTATTTGTTGGAATTTTTATACATTTATTTTAAGTTATGAAACAAAAATATAAAAACAACAACAACAATAATAATAATAATAATAATAATAATAATAATAATAATAATAATAATAATAATAATAATAATATAAACGTAGAATTTTAAGAACCTGAAACAAAAAAAAGTATTTTTAAAAATAATACAATATAAAATAAAACCAATATCAAATAATATTAATAACTCATTATTAAATAGAATGAAAGATAAATAACGAAGGAAATTGAAGAAAATGGAATTTTAAAAGAAAAAATCCACTCACACAGGCGTTGAAATTATACAATTTTAATAGTATTACCACTACCATAGTAATACTGAAAATTAGTGTAGTGTCTCGGCACGAATTACACCCTCATAACACGAAAAAACGTCAAGCTTGTTTCTGAAAAAAAAAATACCTACTTTATACGAACTGAAGCTTAAAAAATTAATAATAAAAAATAACTTGTTAAGCTAATAAAATAAATACAAATATTAAAAATCAATTCTATTTCACAAACACATACTACTTACACGTTTATTATTGGGAGATTATCACCTCTCAAATCCTCCATTTTAATACTAAAAACAAAACCTCTACTTTTTAAAGCAAATACTACATAATATGTTAATCATAAATAAATCCTGCATTTACATCTTCCATCACGGTAGACACACAAAATCTATTAAAAGATGTCTTGAAATACGAAAAAACACGAATTACCACTTGTCTCCTGTACATACGTGACACACACGTCGAGACGCAAGCAATCCCACCTTCTGACACCACTGAATAGCATTTAAACTTCCCTCTCGGCGCAATTCATTAATAAATCCTGCTTTCACTCCTTCCATCACGGTAGACGTACAAAATCTATTCAAAGAGGTCTTGAAATGCTATGAAACACACAATTCCACGAAGAAAATAACTTTGCGTGCGAATAGTTACTAATCGCATTCAATAGTGCCAGTAAATAATTTTGTTGTTATGGGAACAACTGAAAGTGACATTACGAGAAGGCTTTTTAAAATCTAAAAACATTTCTATACTAATATTTGAGTTCAAACAGCAATGAAATCAGCTTAGAAACAAGTTTAATTCAACAAAAACAAGTGTAGTGAAGTGTAATTTTCAATGTGAAGTGAAGTTGTTTTAAGTGTCGTGATGAAGAAGAAATTTTTCGTAAAATATGAAATTGGTCATTTCGTGTATATTTATGCTTTGGCCCATCAGAGCTAATCAACCCGAAGATAATTCACTTATGATTTATCGCCACCTCTGAAGTGAACCGTGGCGGGCGATTCACGAGAGTAAGTGATTCACAACAGGAACCAAATGAACCGTGCCATCCTAAACCCTGGTTTAACCCAATAATGAAGCGTTTGTAACACATTACCGGAAATTATAGGACTTCTTAATTTGACATTTTGACATTTCAACATTATGTCAAATGTATTAAAAAAATGCTTACTGCTTCTATTTTAATAATGCTTTCCGTTAAAATATTAATCTCTTCCATCACTAACAAGCCAGATAACAAATCACAAGTGAACAATTTTATATCCTGCTGTTGACAAAGCCAAGAAAGAAACTGTGATATTATCCTGAGGTTCCCCAACTGTTGATTCAATCGGTAGTCCGATTACTTTTCCTAACGAGTTGTTCAATCCAAATTAATCGTTGAAATTGTTCACTTACTGTCGCAGAATCTGCGCTGTGATTGGTGGATCGGAGCTCTCGAAGCGGTTCTTTCAAAATCTCCAGAAATCAGATATTCATGAATATTGTAATTAACATTTCACAAATCACAGAACTTTTAGTGCAGTTCGAAATAAACAACCATAATATTCCTTTATGAATCTTTTAAATCAATATAATTATCTTTTACGTCAAACAGCCCAATTATACTTCAGTTTTTCTTTCTTGGCGCACGGGGTGTGCCAATAAAATGGAATATCTCACGGTAATTTGCGTCGGTCTCAATTGTGCCGCCAGGAATCGCATGATCGCCAGCTCTGCTCGATACAGTGGCGATCACGCCATGCTTCTAGCGGCACAATTCAGAACGACGTAAAATATGAGATATTCCATTTTATTGACACCCCCCCGTGAGCCAAGAAAGAAAAACCGAAGTAAAAATATAAATGCATGGAAGAAGTATAATTACTCATGGAATATTAATGGAATGAATTGCTACTTTTACACAACTGCAGTTATTTGTGATTTATAGGTTTTCAATGTACATTAAGTAATGGAACCATGGTTTGTAGATGAACTTTTCAATAAACAACAGCTTAGGAAGTTATAAGAATGATTCTTCGTAGAAGCCTGTGCACGAAGTCTACAAGTCTGTAGTCTTCATGAGCCTGTGGTTCGCTTTCACTATTCGTGAGTCACGATGTCGATTCACTATTCACTAGCGCCACTACAAAGCAGAGGTACTATCGAAGAACTACATGGACGAGAAGCCAATTTACTCGGTTGAACCGGTGCAACTGTACCAATCGTCGATTGAAAACCCAGGAAAAGCGGTGGCAATGTGGGCGGAGGCCCAATGGAGGCCGTTTGGGAACATGGCGCCAGTTTCAAAATTTGTCATATGTGTATTGTTATGACAACACGTACTTATAAAATGTAAGGTTAATGACAATTGAAATAATTAAGTTATTGAGTTTATTGATAATTGAATCTGAAATAGCTATCAGTGGACTTTCATCTATGATGTATAATGTTATGTAAATATGTAATGAATATATACGTAGCTAATAATGTAGGCCTACCTATTATATTTCAGATATAAGTAGAAAATTTCTCTTTATTAAAATGCTTGAAACAGAGATGCCTTGTCTTCTTAAACCCATTTTATCAGAAAAATATATCATTTTAAGCACACATGACCAATAATGTGTCTACCAATGTTGAATATATTTGTCTTAATGACATTCATTGCATAAACAATATTCAGAAGTTTCTTCAAAATTCAAATAATTGTTCTTCACCCTCATGAATGAAACATTTACTCAAAATTAACCACATTATTAGATATATTGGCGAAGTAAATTATTTCTTATAAGGAATAAAATGCCCATGAAGTCCAGTCTATTTTTAAAATAACTTTGTAACTTGTATCACACAGAAAGAATTTGAGAGTAGAAGATGAGCACTGATGGGATGAAGATGAAAGGGAGAGGTGGGTATCCCACTTGTGCATCACTGAGACTGCCAGCCTGCCTTTACAATTTTCTGAATGTAAGTTATTTCTTTTTAAATGCATTTATTTATTTTTTTGCATTTTTTATTTTCTTTATTTTCCAAATTTATTTTATGAAATAATGTTATCTCTATTTTCTTATTATTAACCTCTTAACTGAAGAGGTCTTAAGCTTGAACAATCTACAGTGCCTCATAATAAAATTTATATGCTATCATAATAAACATTGGAATAAAGTATAACCTCTGCAATGTAGAAAAAAAATAATATTAAAACACTTACATTGTACTGCGATTTTTCTAGGAAGGACTCTCAAGATAACTCAAATCCCATCTTCGCGATGGAATATGTCACGGCATTTCGCGTCTTTTCTCGGTCTTGCCGGTAGAAGTCGCATGATCGCAAGCACTGCTTCATACGGTCGCGATCGTGCGAAATCTATCGGAACGACTGAGAAAGATGCGAAATGCCGTGACATATTCCATCACGAAGATGGGATTTGAGTTATCTTGAGAGTCCTTCCTAGAAAAATCGCAGTATAATACGCACACATAATGTTTACTTTATGGAGTACACATTAATATTTACAAGCTTTAGCCATTTTTTTCATTTATCCACTATTGCCAAGCACATAACAATTTTTTTGTGTCACGTCTTCTGTACAGAAAAGAAACTAGTTCTTCAGGCCCCATTGAATGTTCAAAAAATCTTGCGAAAAAAGAATACTTTCGTCATCTTTCTTTATTTGAAGGAGATGATATTCTTTAATCATTTACTTTCTAAGAATAGAATTTCCTAAAAACAAAAAAATTGGTGACTTCATAAGATCCTAAATAGTGTTTCAGTAATTGGAAAGTAGTCATTGCCAAAAGTTCTGGGATTTTGGTATTTCATTAGGAAATTATGTTGTGTGATTATCTAACAGCAATGAAGTTTACATATGATTTCTGGGAATATATTATTGTTAATCTTCCTGCAATAAAAATTCTAAGGATGTAATACTAATGCAAATTATTCGAGTTTGTTTGATTTTAATAAAATCTTACAGAATTTGATGTTAATTTTTTTTCATTTCCTTTTACAACTTGTAAAAGAATTACAATTCTTGTCTTCAACAGCAATATGTACTTTAATTCTGAAATTAGTAAATTCTTCCTTAATATTGTGACCGTACACAGAAGATATATGTCCAAAACGCCGGCACAGAACGCCTAGCGCAATCGTAGCCAGACGAGACGCGTTGCGATCGATACGGAAAATCGATACCGACTACTGCCTGGACGGAGTGAGCGGACACTTATCTGCGAGTCGCCGAGCCGTTAGGCCCGCAACAGACTACACCGAGGAATGCGTTGCGAGAAATGTGCGACGAGAAATGTGGAAATAAGCCGGCGAGGCTGCGTCCACACACTACAAAGAGGTTATTCGATGTCTCGAAATGCCTTTATGTGCCACAAGCCGAGAGTGATGGCAGCAGTTTTAGCTATGAGATCATCTGAGAGTCCCATTTCTTGTTTTATTAAATGCTCTTATGTAATTTTTACTCTTGATATCCTTGTTTTGTTACAATAATCGTAAACCATTTGTTTAACGAGTTCGAATTACCTAGAGAGAAACACACTACTACATTGCATACAAATCATTATTTAATGTTAAAAAACAAGAAGTTAAGTGACGTATAAGGGAGAAGTTGTACATCAGCAAATTTTCTTGAACTCCGTAATCTCTACCACGCTCTGGTTTACTATATTTATTGGTACAATAATGAATAGATAATGATCAAATAATTCATAATAAAATTCACAATTAATAAATTCATTCATAAAAACAATTAAGAAAAGTAATAAATTAATTCAATTCTTTCAAAATACCCTTTCAAGTTTCTTGCTTCAAATTTTTATTTTTATATTACTCATTATGAGCGGATTTCACACAAATAAGAATATCTTCCATACAAGTTTTTACGTGTTCATTTCCGTTTGAAGAGAAAATTCAAGAAAACAATTAAAAAACGGGTAGTTTATCGCATCTTTTACTGCCAAACGTTATAACCTCACTCAGTTCTATGCACTGTTTGGTGTTTTCCTGCGGCAGCGAACGCCTAAATGTCGTATAACAAGTGAAGGAGTAGAAATGTGTCCGAGAAAACTCGCTCGGCGACCGACTCGAGCGAGGAACTCTTTCGCCTCCGCAGAGGCGAACGAGGAAACTCTTTCAAGTGTGTGGGGGTCCATAAGAGTCCCTTGTTTCGATTTCCCACATTTCTCGTCGCACATTTCTGTAAACACATTCCTCGGTGTAGTCTGTTGGGGGCCTTAAGAGGAAGCGAGCGGAAAACGAAGCCGCTGCACTACGTAACGCGAAGTCATCACACTTCTACAAACAAAGATACTACGCCAGCTCAACAGAGGTAAGCGATGTTTGTGATATATTATGAAAAAACTCTCTATTAATCTAACACGAGAAGAGAGCGCGTGGCGAAGGAAATAAGAATGTGATTTCGATGATATTATATCACGTAATGGCGCCACGTGGCCACCAGTATGAATAGTATGCATGCATGGAATAACAAGTTTTATCAACTTTTCAGCTTTTTATATTTCCTGCTAACAACGATCCTACGACTGAGGAGCAGAATTAATAAAGCGAGTCAAGGTCGAACGAAACCAAGCCACGTACGCTGTGCGGAGTACGACGTGAGACGCCGCGACCCACCGGCTGGATGCAAGGTCACGCTGCTGCCAGAATAGCCAGGAAAGTCGAACGAATTTTGTTCAGAATTTTTGTATAAAACGTTTTGCCAACTCCCAGCTAAATCAGCGGTGAGTTAGATTACATATTGGATCATTTCATGTTACTTTAGGCAGACAAGAGAATTTGTTAATGAGAGCATAAGCTTTCAAGTTAGAAAGGAAAAGTATCGTAAGTTTTTTTTTGTTTTCACCTCGTTAACAAAATCAGTATAATAAGAGGGCCAAGGTACAAAAGAAATTGTATTTTTTCGTTTCTCCCATTTTTTCGATTCTTTGTAACAGGGCACTGCGCGGTAGTAAGTCGATTATTGTAGGAAGAGGTGTTTCTTTCATTTGACAAGATAGTAAGTCTAAAGTTTTTCTTTGTTGTTTTATGTACGCACTAGTATAATACTGTGGTGTTATAACCTGTTATATCGTGACAAATTCATATCCTGTGGGAAGTTAAGGACAGTTGATTACAAAGAGTTCAAAACCATTTATTCTGTGTATTTGTATATGTGTATTTTTATTAGTGTTATATTCTGTAATTGTCTTTATTGTTTCTCTAAATAATTATATTGTTAGTTTGTTATACATACATGGTGTTCTGTTGATCATAAATCTGAGAGTAGCCCAGTTCCCATCAGCAAGAAATTATTTTGCAACCCTGAGTAACCAGGGATTCCTTTCCTCCTAAAATCGAGAATAAGATCCCGTTAGAAGGTTTCAATATGCAACATTTCTTTTAGCATTTCCACGTCCCCCTTCATTCATTAAAACCGATATCCCATCTAATTGTTAATTTTTCTAAAGAAAGGTTTTTAAATGCTGTTCACGTATTACAAAAGCACTTTTACATAGTTGAGAAACACTATTTAACGATTTACTCTTGTAATGAAAAAAATCTAAATTCACAAAAATATAAAGGTTTGAAAAGTTTTCATAGCGAAAAGTAACTACGAACGGAATATTTCACCATCACCACAACAACATATAAGTTGTAAAATATAGGAAGACACCTTCCTATTGAACGCAGTTATTTCGTAGCTAATTTAACTTCGCTTTAAGAGTAACTCAACATACCGCCAAAATGATATTACACCGAAAAAGAACGCCTATTTTTATAGAGAGAAGAACACATTGCCAGTGAAAACACTGTGATTTATTATGTGACGACTAAACACATGCAAAAACATTGACACGTTAGCGCTGTATAGTCGTGTACGGGAGGAGAGCGAATTACCAAAGTAATGGTTGGTAAACCGATTGCAACCGATTCCAACGGTTGAAAAGGCGGGAAAGAATCGTTGATTTATCCAATCACTCATTACTATCACTAGTAAGAAGCAGGTTGTCCTGCACGCTGTGCACTAGAGAGTATACGCTGTGCACTATACTGCGATTTTCGTAACTTTGTCCCTGAGAGGAATCAGCTGTTTCGCTGCCATCCAGTCAGGAGCTTATATTTCGCTACTGACGTCACTATGGTGACGTTCAGGCTCCCTATTGGATGAAACCGTGAACAGCTGTTTTCTGTCAGGGACAAAGTTACGAAAATCGCCGTTGTGCACACATGTGCAGATAGAGGAGATACATCTCTCCTCTGTAGCTGTGCACTTTCATGCAAGCTCTTCGGTCGCAAGAGCAAGGGATATATATATATATATATATATATATATATATATATGTGTGTGTGTGTGTGTGTGTATATATATGTGTATATATATATATATATATATATATATATATATATATATATGACTTCACATAGGACGTAATATAAATGCAGAGTTTTGTACTTTGGTTCAATATCTCGTTATATGCTGGTTTATATGTGTGAATTACTATAATAGAAAGTAACTACTCTACATACAAGTCAGAGTAATATAAAATCCCTCCCTCCGCTTTTCGCTCTGCATCCGCGCTGATCTCTTCTCGGATTGCTGTTTGGTTGCGCGGAACTTTTGATTTAAACTGTGTGCTCAGTTTGGGCACAGTTGCACTGTGGTTTGGGTGTGGAGGAATACAGCGATTTTAGTTGCAAAGAGAAAGCACTGTTCTGTCCTCGGAACGACGTTCTTTCTGGTTTCATTCATCCTTGTAAGAACGCATGTTTAGGAAAGGAGAATCGCCAAAATGTCTTTTTGTTATTTACGTGCTTAAACACGCGCATAGCTCCTTAGCAACAAACCATCTAAACAATGCTTTAAGAACGCGTCCACAGCAATGGCCGCTAAAATGCTTGAGAGTCCATTAAAAATATTTTAGCGGACTCTGGTTTTTATTTTACCAGTGTTCATAAATCTTCGAATAAATATGTCCTTTTTGTCTCACTTGGTCCTTGTCCTATTTATCCTTATTCGTCCATTTTATCCCCATGCCTCATTGGTCCCACTTGCCCCATTTCTCCACCTTTTGCGTTTGCCCTTCGTCCCGTTTTGCCCCGTCGTCCATCTTGTCACATTTGACATCTAGTCCAATTTCCCCCTTAGTCTAATTTTGTCCCCTTGTCCCATTTTGTCCTCGTCCTACTTTGTTCACCTGTCCCAATTTGTCCCCTTTCCCATTGTTCTAGTTTGCCTCCCTGTCCCAATTTATCCCTTTGTTTCGCTCGTCCCCATGTCCCATTTTGCCCCCTTGTTCCATGTGCCTTTGGCCCATGTGTTCCTTTGTTACCTTGTCCCATTTTCCCACTTTGTTCCATTGTCACATGTCCCCTTGTCTGATTTGCTTCCTTGACCAATTTGTCTCCTTGAGCCATTTGTTCCATTGTCCCATGTGTCCCCTTGACTTATTTTGTCCCCTTCCCCTCTTCGTCTGTCTTTCCTCACTTTGATACACTTGTCCCCTTTGTCCTTTTGATCATTGCCCGCCCAGCGATTGTTATTTAAAAACAACCAAGGACCTGTATCAACTACTCATGCCACAGAACATCGAAAGTAATGGCAATTCTTAATTCATGAATCTGTTATAACTATTAAGATACCTAGAAATGTTACGAGTGTTATTACCGCAGAGGCCAAAAGATAAAAATCGGGGCGGAGCTTAGCGGAGCCGAGATTTTTAATTTGGACGAGAGAGTAATAACATTAACTTTTCGTGGTATGTTCAGTGTTTTATCGGTCACCATAAAATCTCAAGGTTTTTGCGAAAATTTACATTATGCAACATGAGACAAATGAATTCTATTGCTGCAGCACATTAATCGATATTGCTGGGTGTTACATGCGATGTATCTATTTCAACAATATATTCGCAGGACGAACACGGACGTCCAAATTCATCTCTTCCGCAAGAAATTGTATATCCCGCTGCGGAAGTGACACGTGATTTAATCGCAGAAAAATCTAAAGGACGATACAAAAAGGCGTTCCAAGAATTTAAGGTTTGGAAAAACGCAGCTTCGTGTCAACGTGGCATTCACAATATTGCAGGAGTGCCAAAAATTATAGCCACCTATCTTCGTCTCCAGACCCCGAAAAATACACCAGTCACTCGGCTTCGGCTACGGCATTGGCCGGTTCAGGAGCTTTGGTTAACATTTGAAACGTTTTGGTGGCTGGCGGAGCTCTACCGTAGCTAAATCCTGTGTTGGAAAATGTCGTTGGGAAATTAGGTGAAAATGGCAAAAAAAATGACTACCGGCGAGGAAGGTGGCGCGTCGAATTCCAGTGACAACACCACACCGTCACTAAATATTATTGGAGATGATGTTCATTTCATGGAATGACGTGAAAATGATGCTAATTTACCCAATATTTATTTTTTATTTGCACAATTAATAACATTAAAATTACAATGAACATCCCCTAAAATAAAGAGTTTTATTCCTATTTGTCTTGTAATTTGCCATCTTTTTTCAAAATGAAGTTGGCTTGCGATGAATCGGCAGTTGTTTATTTACGTTGCTAAGGCTGTTAAAATTCATAACGTACAGGTCGATAGTTGTGACCTTAGCAAACCTGAAGGTTTGCATGTTAACAGGACGCATGTGACTGATAATAGTTTTATTTTGAATAACTAGAAAAATTAGAAATAACAAAAAACATTGTATGTAACTCGTAAAACATTATAAATAACTATTCAGTTACAATTATATTTGTTTTAAGGAACAATCATTTATTATTTTTTATTATTTTGAATAATTATTAATTTTGCTAATTACCAGCTATGTTTAGCTGAAAGCCAGCCAAGAAAATCTAAAATGGAATGCTCACATCTCAAATCATAACAAGCAGCTCACCAAATCTTGCTATGCCCTCAGGTCATGCTCCAACATTAAGAGACTTCGGACAATGTATTTTGCAAATTCTGCAGTTCGTTTACCGTTGCAAATATGTTTTCTATAACTCGGGAACGAAAATGTCTAGCACCATTATTTGAAAAATTAATCTCGCATTTTTTTTTAAATTCTGGACCTCAACAAAATTTGTGAGATAATCTCCTCCCTCATGCGCCATATACAGTTTTTTGACCAAATAATTATCAAAATATCAAATGTGCAGTCGCACATAAAATATGGAATAATATTCTGGAGAAATTCTTCTGAAAGCTCTCGCACATTATTTATTTAAAAAAAGAATACAATGACCAGGGTTGGAGTCCCGATACCAGCTAGATAGCTAAGAAGAATTCACCCCATGGCTGGAGATTTCTAACGATCGGCTACTCTGATCATGATACATGAAGGCATGTGTGGGAAGATTGTGTCGATAGAATAAAGATACTTACGAGAGATATTAAACTTCTCTAATGTTCTTTATGCTCACTGTCACCTTCAGTCAACGGAATAAAACATTAAAAACTATGATTGAATCCCATTCCTTCACAGGAATTTATGACAACTTGCTTTTTCGGTTTAATGATCGATATCAGAAATAACTCCTTCATTTTCCCTCCTTCATTGACGGCTGAAGACGTACTTGGCTGATGGTCCTTCTGTGTTCATGATAAAGAGATAGCTAGCAGCAGCAAATTTTACGCAAGCAAATTTTTGTAAGTTTTGTTAGAATTGTTTGTAATGAAAATATTTTAGATTAAACAATATTGATTCCAACCATTTTCTGAGAAGGTAAGCTTCTGTCTGTCAATTTGTGTAAATATTCTAACGTGTTTTTCATATGCAATAATATACAATGGGTGACACGAAGAATGAATGCTCGCAAGCGAGCGTTCTATTACCTGGCAGTGGGATCTTTTTTGGTGATAAGGAATATCCAAACACACACGGATAAATGGAATTAAACAAAACGTATGAATTTTAATGGTCTGAAATCGACACTGTACAAGTTTCTGTGGACTCAAAAAAACAATGAAAAAAATATGACCTTTCTCGGTTTTACTAGCATGCATCCGATTTACGAATGATGTAATTGATTTAAATATGCTGGTACTACACTCTTACTTTAGGTAAATACTCATACTTGTGCACAGTCGTACCAATCCTTGTGACTACTGAACTTTTCTTTTTAAAACAAATTATATGAACATTTCTCCTTTGTAAAACTTAATATTTACCACATTATGACCTGGTTTTAAATACTCATTCACGAATTCCCCTCTCCTTTTTCCCCTTTTTACACACAGTAAACATTCACTACAATGACATTATTACTCTTCAAGGCATTAGTAAAAAATGTTATTTTATTGACTTGAATGGCTAGCAAAATTCTTTCCCTTATCTATGTTCAACTAAACCATTTAATACCGCAGTGTACGGCGGCGCGACGGCGTCGTGAATGCGCTGCACAAACGCTGACCTATCTCTCGTCCTGATTCGGCACCGTTAGTTACCTGACCTCGCAATGGATTTTCGACACGCAGATGCGAAGCAGCGGCTGCGGTGGCAATAGCGGTCTTGCGGAAGGTCGTCAGCGAGGTAGTCCGGGTACTCGATGGTAGAGATAACGACAGCGTTGGCGGCGTTCGCCTCGCAAGCAGTGACTGCGTTGATCTTGCGGTTCTCCCTCTTCTTTCTCCTCGACGGTGCTTCTCTGTCCTCTACTTCTCTCTTCTTGTCCTCGTACCGACGATACGCCTATGTGAATTTACAAATCACGACGCAATTATGCGTTTTAAAAGTCTATGGGCGTATGGTGCAGCGCTCTTAGGCAACGTTAGAGCAATAAGCCCTTCTGCTGCGCTAATTATTCAACTCTCGTGACAATTATCAAACACTGTCTACTAATTAAATGTTTTAAGTAGCTTTCCTAACTTTCGATCTCTCATACAAAGTTCATAAGGCACTTTTTCGTAGACCAGGCTGCTTCGCGACACTATTGAATGAAACTTTCGCCGGCATTCGCCTGGGCTGTCAATCACTTGCGGCCCAGCACTAGTCACAACCACGAACTGACGGTCTAGTGCTACTGGTTCATATGCTGACGAACAAGATGTTGGCGATCATGAGGCGGACGATCAAGAAGGACCGCATTCCGTTTTCCGCGGTATTTATGCGTATTTTCTCCTCCACGCAGGGGGATTCTCCTTCCTCCCACTCCGACGGGCCTGGCGCGCGTCACAAACCCCTTCCTTACTTGGTAGCAAAGTGTCTCAATCTGACGGTAGGATCGCTTCTGCGATTGCTGTAGTGCTCGCTCCTGTGGGATTTGAGGCGTGCGCTTCGCACACACGTTGCGTGGGCGTGCATGCGACGAGATAACTGACAATCGTCACAGTATCAATTGTAATATAACGAGTTCATAATAGAAAGATAACTGCAACAGATTTTAAGCAAGCACGTATTGGTATATTTTATAAAACTAGTAAATAATGTAAATATTTAGATTACTCAATACCGATTCCAACCATTTTTTGAAAAGATATCTGAAGACAGCTGTTAAGGTATAGCCGAAATGTTACAGTTATAACAATAAAAATTGAATGTCTAAAATTTAAATGGAACTCCAAGTATCAGTATAGGCATTCAATAAAAGAAGAGATAACCAAGTTAAATCATTTCTGCAGTTAGAAATGATTCCTTTCCATTTGCGTGGTAATGTGCTACCACAGATATTGAGTCTTCGGAGCTTGAATCAGTTCCAGGATTAATGTTCGAAAGTATTTCTAATTAAATCTTCCAATTAAATGTTAAGAATATTGTATGTTAAAATCTTTTGTATTGTAATAATATTAGTAATAATAATAAATGATAATGATAATAATAATACATTACAAATCCTTTATCGAAGTTATATTTATTTACATTTCACTTATTATATGTTAAAGTGATCGTCCACAAAATCTCTCAGCCAAGGCTTCCAAAAGTAAGCTTTGGAGGCGATATATATTTCGCAAAATATCACTTTCGGGGTAATAATATAAAAAATATTTTTAAAAATTTTGAAATACTGAAACATTTACAGACCAATGTAGGCTCCAGGTCGTGACATATTCTAAAATACCATAAAATCACCTTCTGTCATTCCCGAAACAAAAACAATGCTCATTTCAATCATTACATGCTGTAAAAATAAAGAGAACAAATAGTGTATTACATTTTGATTATTACTACGCTAGTAACTTTACATTTTAGTGCACAATTGAAAGCAGAATTAATTCAATTACTGTAGTATCATTAAATTCATTACTTTGGTCACACATTACACATTACGTGGTGAATAATCCATCACAATCTTCAACCAGAAGTTCGGAATTAGAAGTGGCACTTAAAAAACGCGATCACTGGCGAAGCAGATTCCGAACGGCGTCTGATTCCGCCACGTCGAACGGCGTCTTGTTCTTCCAGTGGCCGCCCCACGCCCGGAGGCAGTTGCTGGCGCCGGCCGCGAGGAGCGCGCGCACCGCCGGTCTCATTCCGGCGGCCGCCGCCCCGTGCAGCGGCGTCGCCCCCTGCGCCTCGCGCGCGTCCGCGTCGGCCCCGGCGCCCAGCAGCAGCGCCGCGCAGCGGCCGCTCGGGTCACTGCACACGGCGCCGTGCAGGGCGGACAGGCCGCGCGCGTCCACCGCGTTCGCGTCAGCGCCGCGGCCCAGCAGCAGCGCCACCAGCACGGGGTCGCCGCTGCCCCACACGGATTCGCCCGGGAGGTCGAAGGCGGACGTGAGGGGCGTGCCGCCGAGCGCGCTGGTGTAGTTGACGTCGGCGCCTGCGTCCAGCAGGTGCCGCGCCGCCCTCGCGCGCCCGTCGAACGCCGCCGCGCACAGCGCCTCCCCCAGCGCGCAGGGCGCCGCGCGCGCGAGGCCCATCCGCGCCCTCACCGCGCGCAGGCGCTGCCGCAGCTGCTGCCTCGCGCCGCTGGCTGCCGGCGCGGCCAGGGCACGAGGCATGGAAGAGGAAGCGGGGGTGGAGGTGGAAGTGGCCGAGGAAGCGGATGAAGCGGGGATGGAGGTGGCCGCGGAAGCGGATGAAGTGGGGATGGAGTTGGTCGAGGAAGCGGATGAAGCGGGGATGGAGGTGGTCGAGGAAACGGATGAAGCGGGGATGGAGGTGGCCGCGGGAGCGGATGAAGCGGGGATGGAGGTGGCTGCGGAAGCGGATGAAGCGGGGATAGAGGTGGTCGAGAAAGCGGATGAAGCGGGGATGGAGGTGGTCGAAAAAGCGGATGAAGCGGGGATGGAGGTGGTCGAGAAAGCGGATGAAGCGGGGATGGAGGTGGTCGAGGAAGCGGATGAAGCGGGGATGGAGGTGGTCGAGGAAGCGGATG
This sequence comes from Acheta domesticus, assembly GCA_031308135.1. Classification (NCBI taxonomy): domain Eukaryota; kingdom Metazoa; phylum Arthropoda; class Insecta; order Orthoptera; family Gryllidae; genus Acheta; species Acheta domesticus. Next base: position 12,354,253 of record JAHLJT010005437.1, read on the forward strand.
AAGCGGGGATGAAGGTGACCGCGGAAGCAGATGAAGTGCGGATAGAGGAGGTCGAGGAAGCGGATGAAGCGGGGATGGTGAGCACGGAAGCGAATGAAGTGGGGATGGAGGTGGTCGAGGAAGCGGATGAAGCGGGGATGGAGATGAGCGAGGAAGCGGATGAAGCGATCGAGGTGGCCGAGGAAGTGGATGAGGAAGCGGAAGAAGCGGGGATGGAGGTGGCCGAGGAAATGGAGGTAGCCGAGGAAGCGGAGGTAGATGAGAAAGTAGAAGCTTGGATGGAGGCGTCCGAGAATGTGGAGGTGGATGAGGAAGTGGAAGAAGCTGGGATGGAGGGGGCTGAGGAAGAGGACGTGCGTGAAGCAGGGATGGAGGCGGAGGCGATCGAGGAAATGGAGGTGCAAGAAGCGCGGATGGGATTTGAGGTGGTCAAGGAAGTGGAAGTGAAAGAGAAAATTGGGGTGAATGGGAAAGCAGGGGCGGATAAGGAAGCAGGGGTGCATGAGAAAACAGGAAAGGATGAGGAAGCGGACAAGGCAGTGGAGGCGGATAAGGAAGCGGGGACGGGTAAGGAAGCGGAGGAGGATAAAGAAGCGGGGGTAGTCGGGGAAGCGGTAGTAGACGAGGAAGCGGAAGTAAAAGATGAGGTGGCGGTGGTTAAGGAAGTGGAGACGATTGAGAAAGCAGATGAAGCGGAGGCGAATAAGGGAGCGAGGGAGGTCGACGAAGCGGAAGTGGTCGAGGAAGTGGAGGTGACCAAGGAAGAGGTGGTGGACAAGCAGATGAAGGGCGTCGAAGGAGTGGAGGTCAACGTGGAAGCGGAAGTGGGCAAAGAGGTGAAGGGGGTCGAGGGAGTGGAGGCCGAAGGGAGCGCCCACGCCCACGCCCAGGCCCATGCCCAAGCCCTCCGCACGAGCCCCTTCGCAGCGCGCAGCGCGGCCCCCAGCGGCTGCCACGGCGCATGCGCGCCCTCCGCCGCCTCCAGCCGCCGCACGCGCCGCTCCAGCGCGCGCAGCCTCGCCGCCAGCCGGCGCCGCGCGCCCGCCCCGGCGCTCCGCCTGGCCCGCGCCATCGCCCCTGCACACGCCAGCAGGCACCGGAAGAACACCTTATCAAAGGGGAAAATACGTATATATACCGCGATTTTTCTAACTTCGCCCCTCAAGGCCACTCAAATCCCATCTTTGCGATGGAATGTGTCACGGCATTTCGCGTCTTTCTCAGTCGTTCCGCTAGATTTCGCACGATCGCGACCGTATCAAGCAGTGCTTGCGATCACGCTACTTCTACCGGCAAGACCGAGAAAGACGAGAAATGCCGTGACATATTCCATCGCGAAGATGAGATTAGAGTGACCTTGAGGGACGCAGTAAAGGACGAAACCCATTGGAACGGCACCGCGCCGCCCCGGCCGGCACGGCGCGGCACGGCACAGACCCGACCGAAATCTTTTGCGTGGTTTACAGGCTGGGGGTCCCCCACTGCTGCCTGCCAGCTCCGCTCGGCTCGGCCCGGCACCGAACCGCTCCGCCCGGATTGCCTCCCCGAGAATAAAATCCGGTCGGGGCGGACGGCCGGCCCCGGCCGTCTAGGGCGGGCGGCTGGCGCGCAGTGTTGTCCTGGGCTCCCTGACGTGCAGGTCATTTGTGAAATTGGTGAACTTCATGAACTTTGTTAAAATGAGTTCTGACGAAATGTTAATAGAAGCAGTCAGAGAGTACCCATTTCTATATGATCCTAGTAATTCAGGGTATCATGATAACAGGAAGAAGGACAATGCGTGGCAACTAATTTCTGAAAACTTTCTAGAACTGCCATGTAAGAACTATTGCTTGATTATATTTTTGCATTTACTGTCTGTCTTTAATATTTAAGAAATAGTTAACTTCGTTTATCGAGTTCTTTTTCATTTAAAATTATTATATTATTATTATTATTATTATTATTATTATTATTATTATTATTATTATTATTAATTTTGTAAAATTCATCAAACATTTGTTGGTGCATTAAATCATTATTTTTTCTTTCGCGCAATGCAAAAGATATTCATAAACATTATTGCACGGTAAATTTTAATGACAGAAAGAATGTGAAAAGTTCAGCAATCATTGTTTACACAATATTTACAAACGAACCATGCTATGCCGGGCCGGGCCGGAGAGAACCGGCCCTAATGGGTGAGTCAGAGGCTGGCCCGAGCGGGGCCGAGCCGCGCGGGGGCGGTTCAGTGCTGTGCCGGGAGCTCGTAGTGGGTTTCCTAGCTTAAGAGAAATCGCAGTATAAATATGTATTGAAAACAGTAAGAATGTGTGATAAAAATATAAAATCGGATATAACATGCAATATTAAAATACACGAATTATAAAACGAACATTGACATAATATGAAATAATATCGATAAAAATATTCCTACAGAAATTTTAAATATAATACATACAAATACGTGTTAAAGGTCACAAAACGCAGCGTCAGCACTGACGCACACGTTTCGCCACACTCAGATAACTGAAGCAGGCGCGCCGACCGTGTGAACTCCCGATTGCGTCATATAGTAGCACTAAACAGCACGCTGCAATAATGTAGGAAAAATTGCGAACTGTTTTGAAAATATTTCTTTTAAAAAATATATTACATAAAAAATACGTAATAAAATTAAAGAAAATTGATAGAATAAAAAGAATATTTCGTGAAAATAGCAAAATATGTACAATATGTAATAAAATACCAAATATGTAAGGAAAAGGTTTGATATTGTGTTAAAAAAGCGACCATTTCCCAAGATTAGAAATTCGAGAACGGTAAGAAAAAGTCAAAAAAATGTAATTACATAAAAATCCGGTCTCTAGACATCAGCAGCGTCGTCTTTCGGTTGTACTTGGGCTTTTGTTTCTTGGCGCGTCTCATCGCGATGGAATATCTCACGGTATTTCGCGTCGTTCTCAGTTATACCGCTAGAAGTCGCATGATCGCGACTGTATCGAGTAGTGCTCACGATCATGCGACATCTACCGGCACAACCGAGAAACGCGAATATACCGTGAGATATTCCATCGTGATGAGACACATCCACGCGCCAAGAAAAAAAACAAGTATAGAAGGTTCGATTGTGTAACGGTTAAGGCTAAATGTATCGACACTAGTTCAATTTGCCGCCACCATATGGCAGCACCAAAATAAGCAAAATTTACTTTACCTATCACGTCTGAACAAATGATCCGATTTGCGATCGGTAAATGGCATTTGACTCCTTTTTAAAAGAGAATTTACGCTACGAAGCCCTTTTTCCAAAAAATTAACAGAAACTCGTTTCTTCTCGTACTTCCAGGAACAAATTTAAAAAATGTGGGCTTACAGCGCGATGGCGAGAAGCTTCCAGAATCCAACGCCTTGCCAATCATGCATATCGGATGAATAGGAGCGTCGTAAAGTCAAATTTGGAAAAATACCTCACCTCACTCCCCCTTCCATGCCGTCGCGTCACCAGCCCATGAGCTCACGCGCTCCCTGGACGAGCCGCGGGGGCACGGCCAGTCTCGGTGGCCTGCCGCGCGCCAGGAGAACGAACTTAAAGGCTGGCAAGCCAGGCAGTCCGTTTATGCTTTCATTTTTCATCTCAATATATTTTCCCCATACATGAAACGATTGATTCTGTAACACAGGCTGGCACAAGAGCCCCAAGCAACGCGCCCCACGACGGTCAAGGCAGCTCTTCCGCGCCCCAACGGCTTCTAGTGGAAGACTTTCACTTTTGGGGCAAGTGGCCGCTGCCCGACCCCTCGGTGAGAGGAAAGTCCTGCGGCTCGTAAGACGGAAATGTGTTGAATTATGTTGAACTAAAACTTGAAATAACGAATGTAGTTTCTGGAGAGGGGAGGTTTTGTATGTATACTATTATTTAGGAATAAATTACTTGACAACTTCCACACGTTTCACGGTCAATCTTTACTATTGCAACTGATTTTGAAAATATTTGTAATATAAATTAGAACAGAAAAATTAACCATTTTTCATTGGTAATAATACACACTTCATAAATTTAGTTCACAAATAAAAAAACGCTTGTAAAACTCTTCACCATACTTTTTTAAATGTTTATTCCACTTTTTGCTATTACTTTTTCTCCGACCCATCTTCTCACACACGAGACACGTTGTTGCTCTATTTCTCTCAGTGTTTAAAGCACATACGCTCACAAATATGTTTACAAATTGCTGGTAATGTGCAAATTAAAAATGTGAGAGATATTTCAAAAAATTACATTTGTGTAATTTTTGCAAAAACAAAAAACGCAAAAATTAACTTTATATCATATTAAAGAGTGCAATAAGCAATATCCGTTCGAAAAGTTTGAAAAAAAATTGAAGCAATTTATGAGAAAACGGCGTTTGAGCGTTTCTGAAAATGCGGAATTTTGAGCAAGTTTTCACCGAAAACTGTAGAGTTCTCGAAAAACTTTACACGATATTATTTAAAGCACATGTACTCGTTAATATAATAATGTCAACATATAGCCACTAATGTAAATACTAACGACGTAAGATGCAAATCAAAATAGCGTTTTTGCAATTTTTGAAAAAACAAAAGAATAGAGCAATATGGCGTTTATGTCATCTAATAGAAAACATTTATCACTATCCCTACCAAACGTTTAAAGAAAAAATTTGGAGCAGTTTTTGAGAAAATCATGTTTTTGTAATTTTTTAAAACTGCACA
>JAHLJT010005437.1:12366468-12444162 GCA_031308135.1 Acheta domesticus
GGCGCTGCAATGTAATTTTTTTTTAATATATCTCACACCATTAATATGCACATTACCAGCATTTTGTAAATACTATTGTATTTGTAAGTGCTTCAAATTAAGTTTTTCGAAAATCCAAAATGTCCTGTGAAAAGAGCTTCAAATTTCGCATTTTTAGTGACGCTTAAACGTCATTTTTTTTAAATGCTCCATATTTTTCAAAGAAAATTGCCATTAAGATGAGGTTTTACTGTTCTTTAATATTTTAAAATTAACATTCCCGTTCTAGCATTAGAAAACCGAAAAATTAAGAAAATGTAAAAAAAAAAATGTACTTTGGGTGGCTATAGACTGCAAGCTGGCACGAGTATGTGGCAATTCCGAATAGCGAGCCGAGACCGAAGGAAATAGAAAACCAATGCGGGAAAGTCTGTGCCTTTCTGTAGCAACTAGTTACTTTGAATTTAAACGGCAATAAAGGTCATAATTATATATCCGGCACACAGTAAGATGTGAAGCGATACTTCTATTTATTTTACTGTAGAAGTTTAACGTGGCCAATCGTCTTGTGCTGATTCGCACGTGCTTAGGAGGGGGAAGGCTCTGGCACACGTTGCAGCAAAACAGCAGTTGATCTATTTTGGGGGAAGGGGGTCGCAAATGGGCCATGCACACGTACTCCTGCATTTAGCGATGCTCAGGTACATTTATCCCGTGGCCGCATTAGGCTGAATCCGATTATTATCCACCAGGGTTACTAGTCCAGCGGGGAATGGACGATGGAATGATGATAATGAAGGATGAATGGACGAGACACACACATAAACACGCCCACTGCCCGAGGAGGGACTCGAACCTAGGATTCTTCCGTCCGAAACTGCCATGGCACTACAACTGGCTTAGCGATCTCGGCTATCCGGATCGGCTGTCGACATTTCTAACGTATTTATTTTCTCATAATCCTCTCAGTGACCCACTTTGAGATTTACCAAACTTATGTAAAACAGTTCAGAGAATACAATGGCATTTTTTCTGATTTTTTTCTGTCGGGTTACAGCAATAATTTAAAAAAATAAAATGGGTGCAAAATGCATTTTAAAAAATTAATTCAGTACATTCATTCAAGTGAAATAATCTGGTGTTATTTAATGTCGCAAAATTCCAAAACTCATCTCACAATTACAACACGAGTTTAAAATGATTAAATTTAGCCATGTATTTTTTTGAAAATGTATACCGAAAAATAATCTTTGAAAAGAAATTAAAAACGTGTGTTCATATTTGCTTATACACTTCACAGAGAAAGTTCAAAAATCTAGGAAATCAAGGTCAAATCTTTCTGAAATTTGTGGGACTTGTCAATAAAAAGACTCGATAATGATTTTGGAGTAATGTTCTTACCAAAAAAAAACACAAATTAAAGAAGCCAGTTTTATTGTCGTATCTTTTTTGCCCCATGGAAATAGGACTTTTTGCAATTTTGCGTGTTTCAAATTCCTATTAGTGATTATCACATTGATGAAACCAGAATGTTTATTTTTGTACTAGCAAATGACTTACCCTTTTCACTAGCGATGTCTGTTTAATGAAGACTAATATTGTCCGTAAAAATGTTATATCTTTACAAAAAAAGAGATATAGCAGGGCTGTTGCATTTAAAAATTCCAATTTTTTTACGATTTTCCCGGTTAATTTTCTATACGTTAATTTTAACCATTATCTTGTGTGAAAGACCAAAACAGAATAATTTTAATTTTGTTTCGTCTTAAAATAAATTTAAAAACCAGAATATTGTCAAGAAAGTAATATATTACAGTGGATTATGTAATATTTATAAAGACAGTTAAAACTCTTTGATACTCTAGGAACTTAACAATTCATTTCCCTTCAAATTAATTTATCAGCCAACCAATACCGAGAAAACAAATAGGGGAACTTTTTAATATATGTGCATGTGGATAGAAAATAGTGAATTTAAAATCTAATTAAACTGTTAACCTATATGAAAAATTACCAAACCACCCTTCTCCAGGTGGTTTAATATTTTCCCCAGACATAGATTTTCAGTGCTGATTGATAAAGCAAAACATTTTTAAAAAACATAAAAGACTTTTTTTTGAATTCCATGACAGCTTTTTAATTGTGCAAATAAAAAATGACTAGTGTTAAGAACTGAAACAATGATAATGTCATAAGCAAAAACTAACAGCACTGTAACTAATTTAAATCTACTAATATCACTAATATTTGTTACAGTGTTATTTTGCTTTTCGTTTGCATATTTCTTGGGTTTTCTTAACAGTAAACTTTATTATTTTCATGAAATCTTTTTATTGTGTTTTTTATTGTTCCCATTCTACATGACAGTTTTATTTGTAGAAACTCTGAAGAGATCTGCTAATTAGCAGAAGAAATGTCAAATTTTCCATTTGGACTAGTTGGATCATTAACAAAACAAGATTTTTATATCTTATGATTATTACAATTTTTTTAATTATTTCACAAATGTTCTATGCAATGTTCTTTTTAAAGAATAGAGTAAGTGAGCTTTATACAGTAGAGAATGCTGCACATTGATATGCTAGAATATTTAAAAATAAATGTCAACTTTAGATTTGAACATCCCCTATTTCTTCAATAACAATTAAGATATCTCTTGACTTTAATGAGCTATGTTAAATAGGAACTGATAATTCTGACGAAGGGGGTTGAGGAAACATTTCTTCGATGAAACAATATCAACATAAAAGCAGTATCATGAATTAAAGTATTCGTAACATTAAACATCAGTAACATGAATTAAAGTTAATCTGCAATGTCGATAACCTGCAATTTCATATTATATGAAATTTTCTGTTTAAATTGTACATTTTAAGAAAAAATAAAATAAATAAATTACAGCAGGAACCATTGTGTTTCAGAATATATCAAATTAATGTTTTCATGACTAGAGACTCTCAAACAAAATTGACTTGATAATCACAGAAAGCTATGATAATCATGGTTTTAGGATATTCTTATTCGTATCTTAATTCTTACAAAATGAGTTTAAAGGTTGATCTCTTTCTAGGAATTATATGATATTTATAGTAATATCATAAGGTAATATAATAAATTATTGTAATCATTGAAATTTGTTTTGATAAAAAGTGACATCTTATCAATGTCTAGGTGTCGTTTCTATTTCTTCCTGAAAAAATTCTTTAAACAGGACTGAAAAGACAACATTCTTCAAAATTTGGCTAATGCTGAATAATGAATCCTGTGGAACAATAGTAATTAATCAGCTGCTGTACTGTAGGGTGCAATTTGACAATTTTCATCGGGAGAGGGAGAATTGAAAAATAAGTCAATGATCAGAAGTTAACATGACAAAATGAAGCATGTGCATTACTTAATTAACTGTTTGAGTGAGGGTGGAGGGAAAAGCCCACACACAAGATGCCTCACTGATGTCTTATTGATAGGCCCATGCAACTAGACCTATAAGTACTTCTGTAAATGCCAATTCCATTGTCTTCCCCAATTTCCTAGATTTCAAATACATTCCAATGAGTGGAAATAATGAGGCTTTGGTGAAGATTTTAATAGACTAGACAGACTAGAATAAGAGAATAAATGGACTAGACCTTTAACAGACTTTAAAAGACACCACATTGTATAAAAGGGTCCCTGGAAGAGGAAAATGAATACTTTTCCAGTGGAAGACATTAAACTCAGTATTGGAAGACGTTCAGTGGCAACCCCTGTTCAATTTGCTAGGCCTCGCTGTAACAAAGGCAGTTTCTACTATTACGCACGCTATTATTACCATTACATACATGCGGATTTACAGAAGAAATGTTTATGCAACGAATCAAAATCAAACATTAAAACAAACATACACATTACAATTAAACTCGGTGCTGAATTTGTAGCACTAACAAGTAAGGGAGCTCTAATTTTACACTATGAAGTTGCTCGTTACAGAATAAAAATAACCATTTTCACTTACTGGAATAAAATCCACTGATCTGTAATATCTTTCAAGTCGCATGTTACGTACAGGTATCCACTTTGTGTATAATTTAATCCAATCGAATACTTTTTTAAAAAATATTTCTCGATTCTACAGAGAGGAAGCGTCTCTCCCTTTAACTTCTCTGCACATGAAGCACTGGTTTAAACACAGTACATAAACAGATAAAAGTCGGTATTATCAAAGAACTAGGTAGCTTACCTTCAAATCAAACACTCACAACTCCGGAATTCGTCAAAGCAATTGGATCTGTTCAATGTTTGCACCAAAAGCGGTAAAATACGCGTTTTCTTCAACCCAGCGAGTGCAATACACGTGTTCTAGAGCCCTCATTCGGCTTGGCGCGGGAAAGGTGGGGGAATTAGTTACGAATATAACTCTAGCCGTTAGACCTAGAGGTGTGTCTGCGTAAGAAAAGACTAAAAATTCAACATGGCGGAGTTTCGCCACTGCCAACCTCATCGAAATGAAACGCAAAAGATACCGACGCAGCGTGTTTAAATGTACGTAGTGTCCTTCAGAAATGTAGATTTGCTGAAATTATTATATTTATGTTGCTTTATGACTCATAAATCGCAACACTATATATGGTAATATTATTTAATTTATAATTTTTCACATGAATATAAAATCTTTACAATTTTCATAATCTTGTTTAAACTGAAGAATATTTGAAATAGTAGAATCTTATTTATAATAAAAACTAATATAAATTTCATAATCAGAGGATTTATGGAACAAAATGAAGTTAAATGCAAGGCTCAAAATAGTATTAATTTTCAAGCAATACACTCTGTAATGAAATCAAATTATACTTCACTGAATTAGAAATATCTGTACCATAATGATTTTGTACATACAACTTTAACACATGGCTGTGATGAGAACTTATCAAAAGAATGAACGTATTCGTAGTATTGAAAAGACAAATGTTTGAAATTTAGTGAAAATTTAATGAACTGGATATCTGAATTCATTTAACTTAAAAGTTTAGTAAAGGAATAACTTATGCACCACAGGTAGTTTAGATTTTAATAACAAATTGCAAGGTCAGTCAATAAAGTTTCTTAAACAATGGTCCACACCAATTACTTTCACTTTTATCATTGAATTATACAAGAATTTTAGTACCTAATTGCCCCTGGGCTTACAACAATACATTTCATTCTTGCATTTATCTTAAGCGTTTGGAGAACTCCGGGAAAACAAAGAAATAAGTATGCTACGATTAAAATATTACCATGTATAAAATAATTAAATAAAATATAATATGTAATTAATCCTAAATTGGATTTTCTAAAAAGGATAATTGAAAATAAGCATCTAGCAATTTGGCTGACTCTATAAATTACTTGTAACCCATCCTCTCAATCAGTATAAAGAATAGGGCCGATTTCTTGCATGCATACAGAAACATATCAATATGATGGAGATATAGAATTTTGCAATATTGATAATATAGAAATAATTCCAATTTTATAAAATGAAAAATATTCCATTAAACTCTGCATTCCTGAAACAAAGAAAAAATTAAGGCAGTATCTAATGTTCAGTTCATGATAAATTCAGTAAAAAGGCATTTTTTTACAAGAACAAAAATATTATGAGCAAATATTAACATCCAACCAATAATGTTCTTCAAAGGAGAAAGAAACAAACAAAAGAAAATTTGGAAAAATGTACATTAATAAATAAAAATTTGCATTCTCCTTCTCACAAACCTTTTAACATACCGATTCTATTCAAAATCTCTTTTTGAACACAAACATACTACGACATCTCCAACATATAATGACTCATAATCTACATTCTCTAACTCTGATATATTAAAACAAAACTCTTCTACTTCAAATTATACATCTTTAATTTCCAACATTGTTCAAGAAATTATTTCTAAAATTATCCCATAAATTCTGACTTTATTACAAAACATCCTCCACTTTTTAATGTCTATTAACACAAATACTATTACACTAATAAAATGAAATTCTAATAGTCAAAAATGACCACAAAATCTTTTTCATCTCTTTTTTACATTTCATAATACTGACATAGCATGCATTTCTAAAACACATCTAATCCCTAAAGAAAAACTGCACTTAAAAGATAATAACATTTATAGAAATGATAGAATTTCTGACCATGCTTCTGTGGAGTAGCAATAATCATAATAATAATAATAATAACAAATTCTATAATTCATCAATAAGTATTTTTGTCTATATCTAACATATTTGAATGTACATCTACAAATTAAATTAAGTAATCCTACTTACTCTCTATATTCTATTTATAAACTCCAAACAAACCCTTTCCTACTCAAATTTATAATCTCATTTCTCAATCTTCTAATCCAATGATACTCTTGGGAGATTTCAACAGCAAAAACACTTCTTGGAGATGCAACTCATCAAATCCTCAAGGTATTGATTTACAACACATATATTGTACAAAATAATTTAGTCTTACACCCTTCGAATCAACATTACTCTAATCATAACAATATATTACCATATATTTTAAGTATAATGATTACAAAAAATGTACATCTGCAATGCTTTCAATCTTCACTTCCTCAATTAGATTTTAATAATCTCCTTATTAAAATGTTTAATTCCCCACTATTAAAAATGGATTATTCCTTTCATAACATTTGTAAAAACTGGGATATGCAATCGACAAATATAAATACAAATTTTAATTTCACAAAAAACAATAAATACACAATAAATAGATATCAGTAAAAAATTATGTAGAAACAGAAAAATTAACTAAAACATTTCTAGATGCTTACACATTACACTTCCAACACACATTAAACATTTCCATTCATACTGTATCTCTCCCTACATATTACGTAAATCTTCTTAAAGCCAAATATAATCTAAGACTTTTTGGCAACAAACTCCTTGACATTAAAAGAACAATTAATAAGTTAACACAAAGTACGAAAGTATGTGTAAACCAATATGAGTTACAAAAATTTCAAAATTATATTGCACAAATACACCCCAACACCAGAATACAGTCCACAATGGTCAACAATTACAAAATTAACAAAATGTTATCCTCCTGATCCAATATTAAACATCAGCCTACATCAGAATCTGCCTACATCAATTTTCAGCAATCTAATCAGATCAAACTTTTAATGCAGAAACTGAGTTTTTTTAATCTCTTTTCCACATTATTTGGTCCCTTCACAAAATATGAATATTCACAAAGCTTCAGGAAATGATTATATTTCAAATAAAATGATTAAAGAACTTTATTTAGAAATTACTAAATTATTTCTTCTCAATTCTTTCTCTTAACACAAATTTATGTTAGAAATAACTACACACTAACAAATTTCCAATTTTATTCCACATATTTTTTCAACTTTAAATGATAATTATCAATAATTATGATAATTGAATTCTGGTATCTACAGAAAAAAATATACAAAGCATTTGACATCCTGGAAAATTATGTACAATTGAACAAGTAAACTCAGATAAAAAAAGAAAATTAATTGCCACCAAACAACATAGCACATTAAATATTACTGACTCCCATTCAAAAAAAATGTAGTGAAATACTTACTAATTCCACTTACGAACTGAGTTCCATTCAAAGAAAACATCTAAATAAAATATCGCAAGTCCAGAAGGCCATAATTGCATATTTGAAACATATAAAAATGTAATATATGTTTCACTCACATGTTGACTCTTTAAAAGTATATTCACTTAATTCACTAAGCAACCATTTTTCATCTGAACAGAAAAACCGAAGCACTGACAGATATGGCTGACAATATGAGTAATGTTGAAATAAATTAATTGTAAATTACATTAACTTGTACTCTTAATTAGATTTTTCCTTGTTGCTTTGAGGCAAGACTTTTTATTTTTGGGCACATCTACAATATTACAGTACACGCAGTACTGATATAGTGCTTAATATGTACATATTTGTCACAAGTATATCACAATCACAGTAAACCTTCTTGCTTATTCACTTATTTACTTTGCAACTGTTCTTGAATCAGACAAAATAATGTTCCGTCAGGAACAACTGACTGAAAAAGGAGAGAATTTTTTAATTACATAAAATTGTCTTAAATTCCCAATCCAGTAATTTCCAGCACTCACATTCTACAAATCACAGTGGGGAGCAACATGGACTCTTAATTTGATTGTGGGTGGCTGCTACAAGGTGGCAGGTCTTTAAGGTTAAGTTTCTGCAATATCAACAATTCTGCATAACCTTCTTCCATTGAAGTTTTCCACATTTCTGATATGACATGGTAACATATTTTTGTAATTCCTTTTCTTTTCATTTGTTATGAAAAAAATAGCCAGCGGTGTATGATGTCTCTGTATATAGTAAGAAAAAGTAACTATGACAATAGACATGTTATCATGGTCTAATTCTAATGACATGCAATAAGAACTCAATAATATTGTGACATTAATCGCTTACCCCTCACAATTTTCGCCACTTTCATTATGACGCTGCTCCCAGGAAGTTTAATTTCTTTTCCACAATTTTTTCCGCTATTGCACTTTCAGAAGGTTTTTACTCACTCATTAAAACTAACATTTTGTGCTTAATACGAGAGTTGTTTCTCGTATTACACGATACTGATGATAATACCACGCACAATGTACAATATAAGTTCCCCTCGGATACAAATCGCGCATTGGAAATGCAATGTAATAGCTTGTAAATAAGAAATACGGAATCGAGCTCGCTCGCGTAGGTTCTCAACGCCGTGTTTTTGCCGCTAGACGGGGAGTTGGCAGAAAGTTAAATTGTACGCACGCATGCCAGTTGCCAGCCAAGGAAAATTCCCTGACTGCAATACTTCCATTACATGGGGTATTTAAGTTGGGGTTGGCACCTAGTTCTTCCAACTTATATTGTAATCAAAAGACCCTAAGCCAATGTAGTACGTATTGCGGGTGATTTCCGAGAGTTTGGTATATTTTTATATTTCGGGTCATATCTTACGTGAAATAAATCTTAGCACCCGGCTCTGATCGAAGCGCTGAGAAAAACCTGGTGAAAAACTCATGAAATAATGTCGCCGCGCACCGCGGAAGCGCTGTGAACAACTAATGAACTAAATCCGCGGCGCGGCGCGATCTGGCGCGAAATCGTGAATTTTTTCGCGCGAACTGCCAGCCCTTTCAACGACTGAATCCGCGAGCGTGTGAACAAGAACAAGGCGAATTATTAACAAACGAAGTGTTTTCGAAGCCGCTAATTGGGTTAAACAACCACCATTTAAACAGAGGGGTTATATGAAAAATGTTGAGAGAAAATTGCCCCCGCAGTGAATACAAGTAGACCTACATTTCCTAACCTATTTTATTTATATAGAATTTATATTCGTGTGTGTTGTACTTTTCCCATTCTTAATTTTATTCATACAATTCATGAAAATAAATGCATAAACACTAAAAGTGATAAATAAACTTAGTCACAATATTTGGATCCAGAAGTGGACATGTATTTCATAGTCCTACAAAGTGAGTGTGTAAGATTATAAGTATTACATTTACATTAAGTATTTACATTAACATTTATTACAAATGGTGGTTACATTTCAAAAGTCTTTGGGTTTGCAACTAGCCAGCAAAGTTGTCCCAAATGCTGTGTGCTCTTATGTTGTAACGTTTATTTCTTCGGCGCCTGTGAAGCTCGGTAGCTGGATGTGCATTGTAATGCAGCACTGTCGATACAGGGTCATTTTGTCCTTCTTTCTCTTAATATATTGAGAATACGGGCACTCTTAATGATATTTATTGTGTTAGGTACTGTTTCAATAGCCCTTTCCAAAACATGCCACTTTGCATAAAGAATTGAATTGAATTGCCTTATTTTACGTGGCGAGACTCATGCCATGAGACCTGCTCTTCCGTCTGACCACGCAAATTTTGTTACACTCTTCCCCAACTAGCGGAAAGAAGGTATTACTGAGGCGACGAAGCCGGCGATTTGAATTTAGCTCAGAGGCTTCATTTAGGCTTGAGGATCTTTTACATGCAAGTAAATCTACTAACATGGGCCAGCCGGCTTTACTTCCCCTCCGAAGGAATGGCGTACGAAGGATTTTTTCGCTCCTAAAAATCCACGGCACCGATCGGGTTTGAACCCGGGTATAGCAGTCCGTTACGCTAACCGCTACACCATCGCCAGAATGCCAAAAGCACACTGTGTGCATCTACATGCTCGTGAGAGGCGATAATTAAAATTTGTTTTTGCCAGTGTCAAATCCCTGCGAGCATAAGGTTTCAAGAGGTACGGTTTGAGAGGAGTGCTTTAACCAGAACCAGCTAACAGAACATTTGGCATTTTTCAGATGTTCCAGGTAGTTCACTATCTGGAATGTCCCTCTCTCAAGTTTTGTGCATAATAATGAAGCACCTAAAGTTCCGCAATCCTACCTAATATATACTAAATCTTCTTCCATAAATGAATTGAATTATTATTAACATTGTAAGTCCACATTCACACCATTACTTATAATTATATGAACAAAATAGGTGACAAGTTTGACTTCTGAAGTAGTCAACTGAAAAAACATCAGCATTATGTAATAATAAAGGAAATGGAATTTCAGGTTTTTTAGTAAATAATTGATTCACAAGGTGATACAAAACTAGATATGTTGCGTCAACATCTGGTTTGAAAACTAAAATACCATATGTAATAAACAACATTGAACTATTGTTTCATGAATGTCTTCTTCCATTTTCAGAAGAAATGGCTCGATCTAAGTGGAAGAACCTGAGAACGCATATCGGGAAAAAAAAGTAAATAAAGTGAGTAAATACAATTCTGGTGGTGCTGGAGATCCACTGAAGACATCTACATGTTCATTTTTTGATATGCTGTTTTTTAAGAGAAGAAATGACTCTCAGTCAAACCTTGTCCGATCTGAATGCGGATAAGAGAGAAGTAGTAGCATTAGTACTTGTTTCACAGGCACTCATGTAACCCAATTGAAGGGAAAGAGATAAACATATTATTTCCTTATTTCATTTGGAGATTGGAAATTCTCATTGTACAGTAAAATTATAATTTTAAAGTTGTTAAATTGGTGTTTAAAATTTTCAAATATTGCAAAAGACTTCTGCCAGTCCAGTTTCTCTTTTTATTTTTTTAAATTTTATTTATATTATTATTTTAAATTAATAATATTCACATTTGCTAAATTAACATTTTATTAAATATCAGGAACTTAATAATAAGGCTGATAATAAAACAACAACAACAATAATAATAATAATAATAATAATAATAATAATAGTTTTAGTAATAAATAAATATCAGAACGTGTTTCATCATATGTCCCATTAAAATGAAAAATATTTATTCATTTTGATTTTGATCTTCTGTGTAGGTTCTCGATCCGGAGTCCTCAAGATCTGTTTCATCAGCTAATGATAATCAAGCATTAACTTCTGCAAAATCATACAAGCAAAGGAGGAGTCCACTCAAGACGATGTGGCAAGAAAGATGTTGGCTCGAAAAGAGTAGAAACACCAGATTCCTGAAAAAGGACAGTAATCTCAAAACTATTATTTTTCGATGGGCCTCTTGTCTCAGCTCACTGACATGAGCCCTCTTCAGAAGTAGTGAGGAACATGATTGTTCAATTATTATATTGAGGTAGCATGTTTGTGAAATTGTTCAGCAAACCATGCGTTTATTCTGTGTTCGATTAACGTTAATAATGTAACAGAACATGCTAGAGTTCTTTGCCTAAAAAGTAGCTGAATGCCAATGTTGGAGATTTAACCCCATATTATTACATACGCAGATTAGTATCAGTGCGTTAAATCATCACATTTCTTTTGAAGAAGAAAAAAAAGAAAGAAAAAAGTTATTGTTCTTCCTTCATCATTAGTATTCATTTATTTAAGTTTCTAGAATGTTTGCATCAGATTTTTTTATCATTGTGAAATTGGTTTTATTTGAAAATAATGGTAGGCTTGTAGTACAATGTATTAAAATACCTCAAAGGAGCTTCCCCTTAGTTAAGAGGGAAAAATAATTGAATTACGTTTATGTGATGTCTCTTTATGTTGTTGACATTCACCTCATCGGGTTATAATATATTTTAACTTTGCATTTATAGTATATTATTTTTTCATAATATTTTTTGTTGTTTTTTGTTTTTGTAAATTTTGTCTAGTTTCAGTTACTTTCAAATATTACTTTCGTTTTTTACTAGACTTTGAGCATAATGAATTAACTAGACGAGCCATCGGCTTCAATGACAGCGCTATCTGGTGAATTATATTAGAAGCACCAGAGTGCAAGGTTTGTTTCTTGGTAAGACTCAAGTTCTTACGGTAGTAAGAACATCACTATAGTATAAAAACAATTAATGAGATTGCCTTTCAAAATACCTGATTCATGGGGCTTCAAATGGTCAATAAAATATAGTACTAACTATTTACTTCTTTGTCAATGTTTCAGAAAATTAATATTTCTCCCTCATTGCTGTATGTGAATAAGATTAACAAAACATGATAATTCAGTTGACCAAAACATATGAACCAGCTGTTTCTACTATATCCATTGTCATGCTTTTCCATGTTAATAAAGTTTAAAAACAAATAACAATTATATTGAAGCAACCTTTTAAATGTTTGTTTTTCTTAGTTATATTTTGAATGTGTTTGGTACACACCTTTATTTTATAGTGAATTAAAGCAATCGAGTATTAATGACAGATTTCTCTCAATAATATTTTATGTTGCTTTGTTATAATTTATTTGAATTTTAAAAGTAATTTCTTTCATAGAACTTAACAAACTGATGAACAAAACTGTAATATTTTTTACCACAAAATAATAGAAATCTAATTTCATTGCCTGTATTTAAAAATCAAGTTCTTTTTCTCGTATATCATACTAAACCTATTTAGTATGATGGGTGTTTTATTTTTGTGAATGTGTTTTATTACCACTGACCACTTCCATTTCCTCACTTTTCTAAGTCTGCTACAACATAGCACAGGCTATCTCATGTTATATGTAATTGGGGATGTAAGATTATAATAATAATTTATTGAATTTTGCAAACATCCATACTTAAATATTATTACTTGCAAAAGTATTTTCTTCAAAGTGCTTTCAACATAGCGTTGTGTCTATTTACTTACACTTCTGATCATTGGGTAGGATTACAATTTTCAAAATTCGAGATTTGAATGAAAATTAAGACTATTTTATAAGCGTACTTCTATTTGAGCACACACATTTTACGATATACTAATTTGGAATTTGAAAGCGAAAGTTCCACTGGGACTGACAACAATATCTGGGGGCCCCGGAATAAACATATATTTTTGTGTTAAATAAGGAATTCTTGCCTATAAGTGATGTGATGAAATATGCTAATTATTTGCAGAGAGTTACTTCAAGTTATTGTAATGCAACCTCTTGCGGTAATCGATAGCAGTAACTTTGATAAATGCTGTGCCTTTCATGAGCGTACAGTCAAATGTTTAAACATACATTTAAAAACTAGTGGGAAACAGGAAAAGGTGAATATGAAATTAAAATGAAGTATCCCTGCTTTCCGCAAAAAAAACACCAACGCTTCAGACGACAATGGGCACGTGAACGTATTCAGTGGTGTGCTGAGTGGCAAAACGTAGTGTTTTGGGAAGAGTCCCGCTTCAATTTGTGCTACAGCGATGGCCACGTACGTGTTCGACGCTTCCGTGGTGATCGCAATCTGTCAGCCTGCATTGTTTCTCTCAAAAGCGGACAAACACCAAGTGTGATGGTTTGGGGGCGCTAATTACTTCAATGTGCGATTTCGCCCCACTCGTATTGAGGGCAATCTGAACAGCCACCGCTACATCAGAGAGGTTTTAAAATCCGAGGTACTGCACCTCCTGCAAGAAGCTCCACATGCCATAATCCAGCCGGACCGCATGTGGCGAGGAATGTGCAAGCTTTCTGCGAAGAACGACGGGTACCACTGCTTCCCTGGCCGGCACGTTCGCCCATCGAACATGTCTGGGATATGATCGGTCGGCAACTTGTTCGTTCTCGTTCCTCCTGCAGCCACTGTCGACGCTTTGTGGTCACGCATAGAAACCGCGTGGCAGTTTGTTCCCAGCAGCATATCCAGGTTTTCTTTGAATCCACGCCACAACGTCTACAGGTTCTGGCGGCTTCACACAGTACTAAATACTCAAGGTCAAAATGCAGGTACCGATCTGTAATTCTAATCATTTGTATATTGTGATATTCCTATTTTGTGAAATAAATTTCATTGTAATAGTGTCTCCTTCTTGGTGTTGCAATTTTCACAAACACCAGTGTAGTTGAATGGTCAAAATTAGATGTACTAGCTCTCTAGCTACGATTGGAACCATCAGTAAGGCGAATTTCTTAGGAGCAAATTTAAAACTTCACTTTTCTCATGTCTGTACGCTGAATGAAAAAATAGTACAGTTTATACTAAAGGTTGGTAGTAACATGATTAAACTAGATCGTTATTTCCTAGCTGATAAAGCGTAATTTACACATTATTACAGTAATAATCATTATTACATTTTGCTAAATAAAACTAATGCCGTTGGCAAACAAATTAAGATCAAGCAAAAAATATACTTTAAGTACCCACTATACTTCGGTTTTTCTTTCTTGGCGCGTGGAGGTGTGTCATCAAAATGGAATATCTCATGGTATTTCGCATCGTTCTCGGCTGTGCCGGTAGGGTTCGCATGATCGGGACTGTATCGAGCAGTGCGGGCGATCATGCGACTCCTAGCTGCACAACCGAGAACGACGCGATGACACCCCCCCCACGCGCCAAGAAATAAAAAGCCGAAGTATAGAACACTATAATGGCAAAGCTATTCGTATAAGTGAAAGCAAAAGTTGCGCGCGCCGCCATCTTACCTTCTCCCTACAGGCTGCTCTTGTAGGGGCAGCACTGCCAATCTAGTTTTATACAGGTGTACTTGGATCCTGCAGAACGCCGCGACAAGGAGCGCCTACAACCACGTCAGCACAACCGAATAAAAATTCTCTAATAACACTTTTAAACAAGAATGCACTTTGGAAATCTCTCTCAACATAGTACACGTTCACTAATTGTGGTTGAGAAAAACGAATATGACAATTTTCTTTTTTCAATTCGCGTTTTACTAATTTCAAGAAATACTAAAAATATACTTCGGAATTTATTTCCTGAAAATAGTCAAATATGAGGGTTGTACCAAAAGTAAGGTTCCCAATGAGCTACAGCCTCGAGGGAAGGTGCTAAGCTAAATCCGACAACAATGCCTTGCGCAGTGGTTCTCCCCACTCCTGAGCTCGCCCGTCCGTGATTCGCTACGTCGCTCAGTGTTCGCGTGGCAGCCGTCAGAGATGGAAGTGTTGATCGCCGCTCCTGCCAAGTGCGAGGTTCGAGCAGTAATCCGGTTTCTCCACGCAAGGAAGTTCCCGTAATCCAGAATCGCCGGAGAGGACGACTGACGGAGGGCTTCACGACAACGCTCGACCCAAGTCGCTCGTCTAACACGGCAGCTTTTGAAGAAACTTTGGATGTACCGTTATGCCCCATCCCCCGTACAGGCCGGACTTAGCCCCCAGCGATTATCACCTCTTCCCCAAGGTAAAGGAACATTTAGGTGGCGAACGCTTCAAGTGCGACGATGCTTGCGACGTGCGAACGCTTCAAGTCCGAGCAGAGGTCACAAGCTTCCTGTGGATTGGCGGGAGACTTCTTCGACTTATGTATACAAAAGCTGGAGCACCGTCTTCAAAAGTGTGTCGAAAAAATGGAGACTATGTTGAAAAATAGACAACAGTGTAAGCTTTTCAACGATGTATAAACAATAAATAATGTTTTCTATTTGTAAAAAAATATGGGAACCTTACTTTTGGTACAACCCCGCGTAATTTTGGAGCTTGACTATCCTCAAATAAAAGGACTTATTCACGTGAACTTCTAGTCGCTTACACTCCTTTCGTGAGTCTTCTCTCGTCACTGTTCAACAGTAGTCCGCCAATTACGCAATGTTCCATTTTCCTCTTATAGTGCCTTCGTTCCATTTGCGAAATGTCCTGATGGAATCGCTCTCCATGATCGTCCTTTACAGCTCCGCAGTAGTAGGGGAGAGGAGTCCAGGTGCGAATGTAGGAAAAGACGTTTATCGTGTGAAGATGAAGGATATGAAGTGATTTCTCCGTTCCACAGTCGAAATATGGAATAATATACACATTCTAACGTACGTAGCATCCACCTTATTCAAACCACTTCGCAGATAAACTTATTCGAAACTACTCTACACGTTTGACGCCCAATTACTTCACAAATACTCATATTTTCGAAAATTTCTACATGACCTTATTTGAAGATCTGTTTTTGATGAGTACATTTCGGTAAGAAAAAATGTATCTTCACAATTGTAGTTGTAGGAAGAGGCCAAATTTTTTTAAACCTTTTTGCGAAATCAGGCATTTTAATGAACATGAGGCCTGCCTCATAAGCTTCCTTTGTGCTAAGGTCCCAATGTAAAAAAAATGGTTTAAAAGAAATAAAAACTGCCTGATCGACACGAAATTTCGCAAAGAATATGTATGTTTTAGAAAAATCGGACATGACCTTGTTTCAAGATGTTTTTGATGAACACATTTCATTAAGAAATATAGTATTCATAAATGTAAGAACACGCCGAACAAATTTTGATTTCTTTCAATTTTTGAAAAATAAGTTTTAAATCAACATGAGACTTGCGCTAATCTCTTAAACGTCCTTCTGACTATCCAACAAAAAAAATTAATTAAAATTGTTGTCGCAATTTTTTTGAATTTTTTGAAAATGTAGCAGGCGCTTCATGTGAAGTACCCCCCCAAATTAAAATATGTTTCAAATTCAAGGGGCCACGACATCAGCCAGATCGATTAGAGAATACCAATTTTGGAGAAATCGCTGAACGGTTTAGTCGCTGGCGTTGTTCACAGACAGACGCTTTGTCAATCGACTTTTCGACATCAAGCATTCATAAAATATGGTTTCTGTCTACATCAGTGTTATACTGCGATTTTTGTAGGAAGAGCTCTGAAGATAACTCAAATCCCATCTTCGCGATGGAATATGTCACGGCATTTCGCGTCTTTTCTCGGTCTTGCCGGTAGAAGTCGCATGATCGCAAGCACTGCTTCATACGGTCGCGATCGTGCGAAATCTAGCGGAACGACTGTGAATGATACGAAATGCCGTGACATATTCCATCGCGAAGATGGGATTTGAGTTATCTTGAGAGCTCTTCCTACAAAAATCGCAGTATAGAGGATTTTTCTATATTTAGCAACTGGATTTTCCCACTTTTTCGTTACCAGGGTGCTGTAATAAGAGTTTTTCTGCCGGTTTTTCGTTCAGCATTACATAACTTTCTCTTCTTAAGCTTTTGAAAGTATAGTGATACAATGGGCAACCTTGCATAAAACAGAAACCTCCCTAAATCGGAAATATTTTTGTCTCGATCGATTCCGGCTTAAAAGAAATTTTACTGTACACTTTAATTTTGTGACAAAAGGAATTGACCCATTTTTGTGGATTTCAACTATTAAGACATTTTTTACTTTTTCTGTCATTTTTATGCATTTAGCACTTTTCACCGTTCATATAATTTTAATGGTAGTTGCCTCACATAATATTTAGGAGTTACAACAAATGTTCTGCACAGAATTCCTGAGTAACCTCGATTTCTTCGTTCAGAAGTTGTAATGTCGGCCGTTGTACGCAATGTTCCTGTTACGCCAGTCAGCGCCATTGGCCGATTTCGGGATTACTAAAGACAGATTTCCTGAGACAACAGTCCAAACTAAAAGTTTGCAAACCGAGTTCACTTGAACTAAAGGATTAACCCTCGATTACATCAGTAATATATCCAACCGCTTGAATTTTCATCTGAACTGTTTTTGATAAATCTTTTGTGTCATTTTTCTTTGGTTTTAGTTGATTTTTAAACATTTTAAGAGTATTTTATGGATCATTTTTGGATGTTTGGGTCATCAAAATCCGCTCCCACTTTTAAGGATATTGACATGAAATATGAAAGGAAGTGAACTGGCATGTGGAGGATGTGGAGATTAAGTACATGCTAAAAGAAAATAACGCATTTAGAGATAAATAGATTTTAATTACAATTAATTTATCAACTTTTCATTGTAATCATGATTGCCACAGAGCATTAGTTGAATGTAAACTTTAATAAATTATCTTAGTCATCACTCTTATAGTGTCGCTATTGTCGAATAGGTCCTAGTATGGTTTCAATTTCAATCTCTATTATTCAGATACAACAAAGTTGTGACGCACTCAATTAGCATAAAATACTTCGGTTTTTCTTTCTTAGCGCACGGGGGCGTGTCAATAAAATGGAATAGCTCACGGTATTTCGCGTTCTTAGTTGTGCTGCTAGGAGTCGCATGATCGCGACTGTATCGAGCAGTGCTGGCGATCATGCGATTCCTAGCGGCAGAACGGAGAACGACGCGAAATACCGTGATATTGCATTCTGATGACACATCCCCACGCGCCCAGAAAGAAAAAACGAAGTACAACTACCTAAGAAACCTTTGTGTGACTCTTGGGGACAGAGGAAGCATCGAAATCCTTCGCCTCCGAGAATCGGCGAGTGCTTAGCTACACACCGCCCCGGAAGAAGCAGACGGTTCGTTCGGGCGTTCACCGTCGTGCGTGCGCATGTGCCTCACTAAGTTACTCCCATACGCGAAGCTCTTGCGCAGACGGAGCATTGATGAGCGCGTTCGCCGCTGTGGATCAGCATGTGCGTCACTAAAGAACTCCGTCGTGGGAAGCTCTTTTGGCACACCGAGCATTCGTAAGGGCGTTCACCGCTGTGGACCCGCATGTGCCTCACTAAAGAGTTTTTAACTGCGAAGCTCATTTGACAGACGGAGCATTCGTGAGGGCGTTCACCGCTGTGTATCCGCATGTGAGTAATTAATCGACTGCCCTGTGCGAAGCTTTTTTGACACACGGAGCAATTATAAGGGACGTTCACCGCTGTGGATCCGCATGTGCGTAACTAAATCACCACTCCGTGCAAAGGTCTTTTGGCAAACGGAACATTCGTGGAGGCGTTCACCGCTGTGGATCCCCATGTGCCTAACTAAAGAATTTCTAAAAGCGAAACTCTTCTTACAAACGGAACATTCGTGAGGACGAGGGCGTTCCTCGCTGTGCATGCGCATGTGCGACACTAATTGGCTCCCCTGGGTGAAGGCCTTTTGGCAAACAGAGCATTCGTAAGGGCGTTCACCGGTGTGGATCCGCATGTGCCTAACTAAAGTATTTCTAACCGTGAAGCCCTTTTGACAGACCGAACATTCGTAAGGGCGTTCACCGCTGTGCATACGCATGTGGGTAACTAATTGAATTCTCTGAGCGAAGCCCTTTCGGCAAACGGAACATTCGTAAGGGCGTTCACCGCTGTGGATCAGCATGTGCCTCTCCAAACTACCTTTCTGTGTAAAGCTCTTTTGGCAGGTAGAACATTCATGACGGCGTACATTTGATCTCACATCTGCATTCGAAGGAGTCAGATTTCCTTCGTTGCAATCATCACTATTTTCAAAAGCGCTTCTCACTGCAGGCGCCTCGCTGAAGTTGGCGTCTGTGTCATATTCTCCACCTGTTGGCAGAAATAATTAATAAGCAAGAAGTCGATGTAATTTCTGGAAAATGAGGTCACTTCGCAAAGCCATGAAAGTTGGCGGCGTGGCTGAATTACCGTTAGGAGAGAAAGGTTAATTTATGACTGCCAGTTTTGATACTTTCTGTCAAATGAAAATTGAAATGACTTATTAAACTACACCATTTTCCAGTTGTCTCATAATAATTAATACCAAAGACCCCGAATTAAAATCGAGAAAATTACGATATCTATTCAAGACAATACAAGATTTTTTTGTCTTAACCAGACATGAATTATAATAATCTTAATATTGCCGCTGATATTAATATCATTGATATCCTTATCAAATAATCACCTGAACATACATTTACCGCGCCAGTGGTCACATAAAATCTTTTTACAATTATATCCTATGCAAATAACACGAGTAAAAAATCAACAAGTCTGACTAGTAGCAAGGATATCGTGACAAAAAGTAAACATGTGAACAGCATAAAAAAGTGATACATAAAAGATTTGTTAATTAAGCGTAACCCTCTTACAGATGTATAGTTCGAATGTTGTGAACGATGCTAATAAGCCAGCAGAGCGAGGACTCTCGTCACTAGTAATGATGAGGCAAGGAGGCAGGGTCTTCTTGCCTTATGGACTTGGCTGGCCGGGAGACGCGCTTGCGCCGGGAGAGTAGGCTTGCGCGGCCAGAGTCAGTACTTGGCTGTTCGGGAGACGCCGCGTCCAAGGCACAGGTGCCGACGTTTCGGGCGCCATTCTGCGACCTTCCTCAGGGCGTAATGCAGGCAGCTGGGCGTAATGTAGGTATTACGCACAGGGGAAGGTCGCAGAATGGCGGCCGAAACGTCGGCACCTGTGCCTTGGACGCGGCGTCTCCCGAACAGCCAAGTACTGACTCTGGCCGCGCAAGCCTACTCTCAGGCTGTTACCTTACTATAGATTTATTGGAAACTTGCACTCGTAGGGTCTATTCTACATATCTAGCAAATAGAAGGGTCGTTAGAGGAATCCGAGTGAACAGTGACCAATCCGAATGTGTGCAAGAACTATCCCCATGCACCCAAGGCGAGATGAACCAAAATTGTGTGATCGTGATTGTTGTGAGTTTAAAATCAGAGATCTGCCAATGTTTGCAAAGCGTTCACGCTCCCTCGAGACCAATTTTGCTGCCAGGTCGGCCATTTCGTTAAAAGTTATTCTGGGGACCCAACAAAAAAAATCAAGTAACGAATTAGGCGCTGGATACTAGTTACAATGACGAATTAGGCGTTGGATACTAGTTACAATGACGAATTAGGCGTTGGATACTAGTTACAATGACGAATTAGGCGTTGGATACTAGTTACAATGACGAATTAGGCGTTGGATACTAATTATAATGACGAATTACGCGTTGCATTCTAGTTAAAATGACGAATTAGGCTTGGATACTACCTACAATGACGAATTAGCCGTTGGATACTTTCTGACATTTTCTTAATTTTTCGGTTTCCTAATTGTAGAACAGGAATATTATTTTTAAAACATTAAAGAACAATAAAACCTCGTCCTAAATGGCAATTTTCTTTGAAAATTTTGGAGCCGTTTTTAAGAAAATGGCGTTTAAACGGTACTCTAAATTCGAAATTTGAAACTCTTCTTCACAGAAAACTTTCGATTTTCCGAAAAACTTAATTAAGTCTTTTAAAGCACCTTAACTCACAAACCCAATAGTCTCTACAAATTGCTGATTATGTGCATTTTAATGCTGTGAGAGATCTTTCAAAAAATTTACAAATGGCAATTTTCTTTGAAAAAGTTAGAGCCGTTTTTAAGAGAATGGCTTTTCATCGCTACTGTAAATGCGAAATTTGAAGCTTTTTTTCACAAGAATCATTTGTGTTTTCGAACAATTTTATTTGAAATCATTTAAAGTACTTTAACTCACAAATTAAATAGTGTTTACAAATTGTAGAAAACGTTTATATAACGGTGAGAAATCTTTCAAAAAAATTACATTAGTGTAATTTTTTAAAGAACAAAAAACAAAATGAACTTTACATCATATTAAAGTCGTAATTACTATCCGTTCCAAAATTTTTAAGAATACATTTGGAGCCATTTATGAGAAAATGGCGTTTGAGCGTTTCTGAAAAGGCGGAATTTAGAGCTAGATTTCACAGAAAACGGTTGAGCTTTCGGGAAACTTTGCTTGACATTATTTGAAGCACACGTACTCCTAAATATGTGAACAAATCGACGCTAATGTAAACATTAACGACGTGAGATTCAAGTCAAAAAAATATTTTTGCAATTTTTGAAAAAACAAAATAGAGAAATATGGCCTTGATGTCATCACACAGAGTACACTTAGATCCAACCCTTCCAAAAATTTCAAGAAAAAGTTTAGAGCCGTTTTTGAGAAAATCTTGTCTTTGTAATTTTTTAAAACTGCACATATTGCACACAATATTGCGCGAAAACTACTCAAATTTTCAAAAAATGTACAGGACCTTAATGAAAGAACTCGCTTTGGAGAATAAATATTATTTGAAGGAAAAATCTCCATCTGCAACTTTGTAGTTGTAGGAAGACGCCGAAAAAACTAAAACTTAAGCAATTTTCGAAAATTTAGAGTTAACCGTGAAAATCGCACCTACGCCACCTTAAAAAGTGTAATTTTATTCTCTTCTTACAAGAAATTTAAAGAAAAACTTTGGAGCCGTTTTTGAGAAAATTTTGTGTCGTGGGGGCTTCATATTAAGTACCCCCAAATTTTGAAGAAAGTTTTTCAAAATCTTAAAACTTCGACTAGAAACCGATCGAAAAGCGTTTCCCTAATTTGGAAAAATTCCTACGAGTGGTTGAGGCGATAGTAGTGTTCACAGACAATTGTTTCGTTGTCAATTGTTTTTTTGGTATCAAGGACTTACAAAACAGGTATTCTGGCTGCGCCACGTTAGGGGATTTTTTTCTTAATTCAGCAACTGATTTTAGCCACTTTTTCGTTACCAGGGCCAGACAATGAATTTTTTCCTGCAGAAAATTCGCCGTTTTTTCGCGCAGCATTACATCACTTCCCTATACTACGTATATTACTCCGTATATACGTACGTATACGGGAAAGTAAAAATGTTTATCAGTGTTACGTGTTGGCTAACATTCTCTGCAATAATCCCCCCTATAGATTTTTTTGTTGACCAGAACTGAGCATTGTTTTTTCACCTTCGGAATAGACTATATTTTGTTTCAAATAGTACATGCATGGCCAATTTCCTTTTCTTTTGAACACTGCTAATTGTAGACATGGCATGGCGTTGTGAGGTACCATCATAGAAAAGCCACAAATTACTTCTGGTTATCAATCAATATGTGTTAGCTCCATTATTTGTTGTATGTAGGATATGATTCGTTTATAATAGTTTTTTTCAAACTCTGTCATTTTTGTGTAATTGTTTATAATGTATATGTGTAAATAAAATTGACTTGTGTTTAAAACTTTGCTTTCTGATTTTATGTATAATAATAATATTTTATTGTTTATAGACTTACAGAAAGCATCAAGCAAAGTCTGACTAGCAATTAATTAAAATTACAGTACGTTAATTACATTGTTTAAACTACATTGACTTTCAGTAATAATTTAATGAGTTTACATTATCTTTATAAACTATATGTTAAAAAGATGCGTAATTGATTAATATAAACAATTACATTACGTTATTACAGGAATTACATTCAATTACATAACTTAGAGTAATAATTTAAATTCTTTACTTGACAAATTATATGAATAATAAGCATGCAACTGCTCATAATAAACATTAAAGTAATTTACATTTTAAACTATAGTCTCATTTTCAAATTAAAGATAACATTAACAATAAACTAGCAGATTATGATAAAGTTACAATTAAAATGAGTAATTCCATTATCTTACAGTAGTGGTTTAATTAACTTACAATAAGTTGAATACATTAGATGTAAATAATAATTACCTTAATTACAATATACTGACACATAATTAATTATTTACTACATTACTAAAATAGTGCCTTGCCTTGACTGGTACAAAGGAGGAGTCACTCTAGTAGCAGTACATGGTTTTTCATTACAGAAAGTTAAAGCAATTCAGATATCTTACATGGACACACACTAATAAGGTGACGTTTAAGCAATGTTTTGAAGTATTTATCATCAGCAGATTTTATGTTAACCGGGAGATTATTAAAGAGCTGTGCAGCAATGCAGAAAAGATCTTTGTTAGTTGAAGACTTGCTAGTGTATATCCTGTGAGTCCCTATGCCCTCTAGTATGGTAGTTATGTACCTCATTATTACTCACAAGATATTGATTCTTATTGTTTCTCGATAGTAATAATACTTTGTAAGAGTAGAGTGCTACAACAGTGAGTAATTCATATTTAACAAAGAAAACTTTACAGGACTGTCTCAGATTGAGTTTGAAAATGCTTCTGATACATTTCTTTTGTATGACCGTTCATCTATCCAGGTTTTTTTGTTGTACCTCCCCATATTTCAATACCATATTGAAATTGAGAGATTATCCCACACTGAAATATGTGCATCAGTTTCCAGGTATCTGGAAAAGTATCTCAAGAGAAATATTTTGGAGTTTATTTTATTATAAAGTGTCTCAACTTGTTCGTTATATGTTAGGTTTTGATCTATGAATATTCCTAAGAACCTGTGTCAATCGGTTTGATTCACTAATTCATTGTCTACTTCCACTTTTATGTTTTGGTTTTGGTAACTGTGATGAAATTTGAAATTGATTGATATAGTTTTATCAACGTTTAATTTCAATTCATTTATGGAAAATAACTTTTAATTGATTTTAATAATTCAGTCAGATTAAGATGACAAACATTTCGCCCACTACTTGTTAATGTTGTATCATCTGCACAAGAAATTACAGTAAAATCTGATGAGCTTGGAATATCATTAAAATGTATTAGAAATAGCAAAGGTCCAAGCACAATAATAATAATAATTTATTAAGTCACATATACAATTACAATCGTGTATGACGAGTCAAAGTGATGTTTTGGGTGGAGAGAGTGAAGTTAAATACAATATGATACATTTATACGACGGAAACATTGTACATTTTCAGAAATGTGGACAAATAAATAATTAACATTATATTCTATAGATCAAGAAGCATGAACTTGCTACCGTACTACTATTAATACTGCGTTTAAATAACCTCAAACACCTTGGCCCTACGACCAGGACTAGCGATCAGATGAAGGCCCACGTATGTTCAAAAAGGTTTGGTTCAAGATCGCTGTCATTCAGCACTTTGCATTTGAGTCTTTTGAACATTTTATTGTAAAACATTTTATTGTAATGTATATAATTTCACAAACTATCGAAACTAGGACGGATCGTAGATAATCGCGATTACCTGAGCTTAAACGGCCGATCTCGGAGATCTAGTATATTTTCCTGTAAACGCGTTTAAAGCACGTGGTGAAACTCGCGAGAACCTTAAACACGATTAAACTCAAGATATAAACGAAGTTAAACACATAATCGAAGTTGGTGAAACCAGCCTTATTTGAAGGAATTTCATATGAAGGAAAAATATCTTTAATTTTGTAGTTGTAAGAAACCGCCGGAAAAATTCAAACTTTTGCAATTTTCGAAAATTTAGAGTGAACCGTGAAAATAGGACTCACGACAATTTTATCAGAATATTTTCCTCTATTCTTACAAAAAAAAATTTAAAAAAAGTTTGAAGCCGTTTTTGAGAAAATTTTCAAAATGTCCCAGGAACTTCATGTAAAGTGCCCCCAAATTTTAAAGAATGTTCTTCAAAATCTCAAAGCTACGACTCGAGCCAGATCGACAGGGATTTCTTCAATTTGGAAAAAATCCTATGCACGGTTTAGGCGCTAGAACTGTTCAGAGACGGACGGACGGACGGACGACGGACGGACGGACGTCGACGACGGACAGAGACAGACGTTTTGCTTTCAATTGGTTTTTCGGTATCAAGGACCCACAAAACCGGGATTGCTACACCACGCGTTAGGGGATTTTTTTTTCTTAATTTATCCACTTCCTCGTTATCAGGCCCCGGCAATTAATTTTTTATGCCGAAAATCCAGTTTTTTCGCGCAACATTACATTACTTTCCCTATACTACGTATATTACTCCGTATATACGGCGGGGACTGAATTAACCATAACCATAACCATACTCTACAGAATGAGATCTTTTTGAATGGTTGGCCGTTTGAATTTAGGTTCTATTATGAATTTCCTTCAAGTAATTGCTTTTGCAAGTAAAATAATGGCGGAGTTTTCGCATGGTGTCAGGTAGTACCCATAAATACTGTAGTTTGCAACCAGTTGGAAACAACGTAATTTCCAAAATCCCACGTGAAGTTGCATCATTTTTTAAATTGCCGAAATCTGTTTCGTAAACTGAACTGTCTACGGAGGACGTCAGCAACTGCATGGGCTGATGCAGGAGGTAATGTATTCGCCATAAGCAAGAAACCAGCGGGAAACGGAAATTAATATGGAAAGAATTTTACTCTACAGACGCAATGACAACATCAGACTGGAAACAAGCCAACCATGAACTCAGACTTTTGATGACGCGATTCACTGTACACTGTTTCCATCACAGACTCGGAAGCAACTCACAGCACCGGAAAATATCACGAGCCAGATTTTCGGTGTAAATACAAAATGCTGCGACCGTTACTGCGTGATAATGTGAAAAACGAAGCATGTCACTGAGTTTTGCACTAGGAAGTAATAAATACCAGCTTCGATCATGCCCGCAGTATTAGAAACTGCCCCCTGCGTGACCAACAGAATGCGCTTGTCACTAGAAGACGTCAAAGCTAAGTGATATGTGAATAAATGAGAGTGAATAAACTTGCAGAAGAGCAAACGTGCAAAACAGTATATAAATACAGAAGTGTAGAAACATATTCACGACTATTGGACGATGCATAAATACTAATAGAACCACCATAAAACTCGAGTCTGGCATTCGACTCGAGCTTCGGTCTGCTCAGGCTATTGTCCGAATAATACTTTCTGTCGACTTGACAGCCGGGAGTGGGGAGTGCCACTTACCCGGGCGGCAGACACGCGGTCGTTCTTGCGTCAGATCTGCTGTTGAGGCATACACGTCCAACTTATTGTATTTATAGACACTAGTTTATTTCATTAAATACTGTTACACAAATTTGCCGCAGTACCTTATACTAAACCCGTCAATGCACGGAATAACGATACATTTTTGCATATTCCGCGGAAAGCACATAAAAAATAAGTACAGCGAGAATGGGTTTTTAGAAGGAAGATGCATAGTATCACGAAAGATTTATAAGAGAGAAGTATTTTACCTCGAGACATTCTTGGTTTGAATACGTAATGCGAGCACACAACTCTTAACAACACAGAACCGCACACACGACACATAACCAAACAAGTATTGGCGCTCGGCGCTTTTCAATTTTCGGTTTCATCACGCTATGAGATTTCATTTTTTTCCTAAGCAAATGTCGGCAACTCTGTGGTGACATCACAATGTAAAGCCTCTGATTGGATAGTGGAATCCCCTCTCCCCTGTCAGGCGAGAGATGTCAAGTCGACAGAAGTATGATTCGCGGTATAGTACACGATCGCTCTCTGAAATGTATTCCTTCGTCAGCCAGATGAGTCAAACGTCAGCTTTTAACCCTTAACCTTTTAACCCATGATTTTTCAAAAATATATGAATTAATTCCTGTGGTCTGATATAATCGTCACCAGTGCAGAAAAATTGTAAACAAAATCTCGTCTCAATATTTGAAAATGTATTTGTTGCACAGAGGCAACATCATGCGTTTCAGACATTGGAAACATGTTGCATGTATGCAGCATAATGGGTCAAGGATCTGTAAGGAAAACACCATTACATGAAAATCATTTATTGTGGAAAATAAAGAAACAATTTCTTTCTTTAAATAAGCACAAACCTACTTTGCATTTCTGACATTCTACAAAAGTAAATCCCTTGCAATTTGGCAATTTACAGCGCATCCTCTTATCCGTCAACTGTGGGAAATGCCCTACTTTATCCAATCGCACGTCTTTGGGTGGAAGGAAAGTCCCGGGCCCTCTCCTCCTCTTGGCCTGAAGCTGCGCCTCCGCTTCGCCGCTCGATCGACCTCGTTTGGACGCCACTTCTCCAAAACGACACAAACACTGGGCCACTTCCAGGCGAAATCTTCCTAGAGTCATTTTTGCATCAGACTCGACAGTTCTCTGGTAAAGAATCCAGGCATTTACCACTCCCATGTCGAGTAAATGGTAAAAGAGACGTACATACCATTTTCTCGACCTCATCCGTATTCGATGCCTCGCCATCAGACCGTCCAGAAGATCCACTCCTGCCACATGTTTCTGATACACCTTGATCAAGTTTGGACATTCAATGAAGACTTTTTCCTTCCTTTTCCTATCATATCGCGCCAAACTGGTTACTGGATTTCGTCCTGTTAATGTTGACAGCAGCATTACAGCTTTATTATCCTTCCATACAACATTGGAGATTCTTATGCCATCAACTGTGATTACTTTCTCATACGATGTTCCTCTGTCCACTTTTTTCAGATCTTCATCTTTAGGTAAAGCACAATCTGGTACCCTGTTCCTCTGAACGGTCCCGAGAAAAAACACTCCTTTTTTGCGTAACGTAACAGCTAATGGTAAGGAGGTGTAGTAACTGTCACAATACAACTTGTGATTTTTTCCAGGCGGTATTGCGCGGCTGAGACGTACTACAATGTTGCCACTTGCTCCCACATCGTCCTCACCACGAAGTCGCTTCTCAGGTTTATTTTCGTCCCCGGTAAATATTTCGAAGTTAAATGTATACCCAGAAATTCCTGATAATACAAAGAGTTTGTAACCATATTTATGAGGTTTGTTGGACAGATATTTTTTCCGGCGGCTACGTACTTTCGTTGGGCACATTTGCTCATCAACTGAAATGCACTCTTCTACCGGAATACTTTGACACTTTTTTCGAAATAATTCTATGATTGGCCGAAGCTTGAACAATCTATCGTGCCCTTCCTGCCCTCTGGGAATCATTTTGTCATTATTGTTGAAGTGAAGGTATTGTCTAATCGCTTCAAAACGATTTACTGACAATGTTTCTTGAATCAGCGTATTGCCAATAATTGCATCCCAATAATCTCTTGTGTTAGGAACTTGAACAACTGACATTATGATAAGACATCCTACAAATCGTTTCACATCTGCAACCGTCAAATTAAATGGCCTACTCGGATTGCATTGTATGCTATACCGCCTTGTTTCTGTAACAATAAGGTCAAAATACTCCTCTGGAAACATGTAAGAAAAGAATTGAAATGGTGTTTCCAATTCGAGTATATTACTTGGCAAATCCGTGTCTCCCAAAAACTTTACTTGATCCTCTGCAATATTCAGTGTTCCATTTTTCCAAACGATCTTGTTCTTTACAGGCTTCACAGATTTTGATTTCAAAATGGGAAGTTTACTAGGGCCTGCCCGGCCATAGTCGCATGTTGAATTACAATTACTGTCTTTTCTAGTATTACTAATGACATTTCTATCCTCACTATTATCAGGTGGTATACTTTGAAGAACATCAGTTTGAATATCGTCACTCTCGTACTCACTGTCATCTTCATATTCATGATGTTTAGATTTCCATGACTCATCAATTAATGAATCATCTGATGAAAAATCTAAATCCTCGTCACTTCCTTCAGGAATTGGAATTTCTAGCCACTTCCGTATCTTGTCTTCATCGCCATTTCGACTCGAGTTTTCCTCTGCAATTTCACACAAATGCATGATGTAGCACAGATGCAACAAAGTAACTTATTACATTTATAATGTCAAAAATATATTTGTGTGTTTAAACTCATCACAAAATAGCTATCTAAATAACTAACCACAAACTACAAAATATATTTTTGGCTAACGGAAATCAAGGAACCTTCGTCACTGCGGTTACTTACGCTTCGCGAAGTCACGGAGGTTTAGCGAATCGGAGACATCGCAAGTTCCTGGTTGGGTGACGACTAGGAACCCCCGTTACTAACGGCGCGGTGCCGAGCCCCTGGCCGAAGGGATAAAAGGTTCTGACTGACTGCGACACTCGACAAAAAATAATAATGGAGGATTACTCCAGGACAAGCCTTCAACGCCCAACAAGGGTTCAAGAGACGCGTTGCGTCAACGACGCAACAAATTAACAAGTGGCGCTCAAACAGCACGTACTTTCTCGCAAAATTACTCAAAAAGTACTCAAAAGTTCGAAAAATTGTATATAACCTTATGTAAATATTGTAATTTAAGTAATGCAAGTATTGTAATTAATGTAAATATTAACGACGTGAGAGAAGTAAAAAAATTCATTTTTGCAATTTTTGAAAAAACAAAAGAACAGAGCAATACGGCGTTTCGTTATCTCATAAAATACATTAGGCACTATCCCTACCAAAAGTTTAAAGAAAACAATTGGAGCCATTTTTGAGAAACTCTTGTTTTTGTAATTATTTAAAATTTCACATATTGCACGCAATATTGCGCGAAAACTACTAAAATTTTCAAAAAATGCACATGACCTTAATGAAAGAACTCACTTTCGACAACAAATATTATTTCAAAGAAAAATCTCTATCTTCAATTTTGTAGTTCCAGAATGACGCCGAAAAAAGTTTAAACTTTTGCAATTTTCGAAAATTCAGAGTTATCCGCGAAAATAGGACCTGTGCCACATTAGTAAGTGTATTTTACTCTATTCTTACAAGAAATTTAAAGAAAAAAAATTGGAGCCGTTTTTGAGAAAATTTCGAAAATATCCGGGTTCCTTCATGTTAAGTACCCCCAAATTTTGGATTCTTTTTCAAAATCTCAAAGCTTAGACTAGAACAGATCTACCGGGGAATATCCATTTTGGAAGAAATCGTAGTTTAGTCGCTAGCAGTGTTCACGGACGGACGTTTTCCTTTCAATTGTTTTTTTCGGTTTCAAGGACCCACAAAACGGTTTCTGGCTACACCACGTGTTAGGGGATTTTTTTTCTTAATTTAGCAACTGGTTTTATCCACTTTTTCGTTACCACGGCCCGGCAATGAATTTTTTTCCGCCGAAAATTGGCCATTTTTTCGCGCAGCATTACATAACTTTCCCTATACTACGTGTATCACTCCGTGTATACGTACGCATACGAGAAAGTAAAAATAAAATGCATTTACTCCCGTGTATTCTTTTTGTGATAGACGAAGTACGATGATAGAGTACAGAGAGAAAGTTTATAAGATATCCTATTGTATTTAAAATAAGTAGAGTAAATAGAGAAGCGGTAGTAAGCTTAAATTGTCGTTTCTCTGTTTACAGGTAAGTGAAGTATTGTAAATAGTTGTGTATAATAATGTAAATAATAGTTGATAAAAAGTGAATAAAACATTTCCTCAGTTTACAGGGAAACATATTTTGGCTTGGTTATTATACTGCACAAATAATTATCTTAAAAAACGACAATCTTTGATTATAATGCCGCGACGACTGCAATTCACATTCGAATATATGGCATCGCCGAAGGATAATAAAATAAACATTCCTGCCATTACCTCCATTATGATGGAGGAGAATAAGCATTACGAGTTGCCACAGGATATGAGGTTAGTAACTGAACATGCAGAACTGACTAAGACGGATGTTTTTAGACGAGTGAAAAAATATAAAATCAGATGTAAAATAAATGAAACAGAACAAAAAAGAGCTTGGACAAGGGTTCCTTGAGAATGTGTAGATAGATATAATAAGGTAGAACACTCCGTCACTGATTTTGCTCCAGAATATTTATTGAGTGGAACGGACACGAGTGTCATACCAGATCATATAATTACAACAAAAAACTTTATGACAAAAACAGAAAACATTATGAGTACACTGTTGGAGACATGATTTATGTATAGAAAACGGAAACAGACTAAATAGGAAAAAGCTTGACCATCTGAGAGTTGGACCATCTGAAATAATAGAAAAATATCGGTCTCTATACAAAATCAAGACTAATACAAGTTTATTCCAAATATCAAAACTCATACCAATAGAATAGGAAAACACAAAAGGAGAAGAAGAATAAAGAATATACCGGAAATAAAAGTACCCTGAGGGGGGACGGGAGATGTAGAGAAAATCTATTTTCTTTAATTTGAATATGCCACGCTTCCAAAGCTTAGCGCTTATTTAGACAGACTAATGATAGACAAGAGAGTATAGAGAAAGTTTATAAGATATATTGTAATTAAAATAAGTAGAGTAAATAGAGAAGCGGTAGTAGTAAGCTTAAATTGTCGTTTCTCTTTTTACAGGTAAGAGTGAAGTATTGTAAATAGTTGTGTATAATAATGTAAATAATAGTTGATAAAAAGTGAATAAAACTTTTCCTCTGCTTACAGGGAAACAGATTTTGGCTTAGTTATTATACTGAACAAATAATTCTCTTTGAGTGTGTGTCTATATACACACCTGTGAGAACATATATTGATACCTGTGAGAACATATTCTATTATAAATTTTCAGTAAATAATACAAAGATAAATGAACAATATCATATTAATCATAATATATTCGTAACTATCATATACAAGAATGCTGTAGGCAGCATTTGATTCTTCCTTGGACGAAGTCATATTTCAGCAAAATTAGTATCAAAGAAAGTAATTGTTTCTGTTCTCCAATAAATGAACGTGTTTGTCTGAAGGGTGGACTCGTAAAGTTCCCTATTTACTAGACAGAAAAGGTCGAATTTAAAATTTTCGCTTTAGTGGAAAAATACATTACAAATACACATAAATTCCTACAAAGCGATTCACTTAAATACGAAGATGTACACATATTTGAAATAGTCTTTTTAAGCCCATTACGATACGCTAAAATTTAGTATATGGTTCCATTTAAAAAAGCAAAGTTGACCTTATATCTTCATAGTAAAAAATAGTGAGAGACGAAGTATGCTATAATCAAGTAGCTCTTTTATGCAATCAAGTGCCCAAAAGGCATCTTCGTATCTTGCACAGTTGAAGTTATTGCAATGCTGGTTTTCACTGAAGTGCATGAGGGGATGGGGCTAATTCATACATGTATTCATTTCTATTGTATCACTTTGTAATATAATTGTTCAAAAAGAGTTTTATTTCAAAACATGTCCACTCATGTTATCTTTTCAGAACAAGTTTGAAATGCCTCTGAATGAAATTTATCTTAGGAACAAACAAAAAGAGAGCCTTTCAAGAACAGTGACCCTTGAACTGTATATCATACGACTGGTCTACGACGACGACCCTTGAACTGTATATCATACTATGTATCAAATATGTCATTTGCAAAATTGACAACTAGCACTTAACACTACAATGCCTGGCATAATACCACAATGCCCAACAGAAAGGTTTCAACTTCAAGCATTCTTAAAGCAAGCATTCTCAAGCAATACTTCTTAAAGAGAAATATAGCAAAAATATTTAACTATGCCACTAGATCACTCTTAAGAATAATAAATTATCATTTAATAGAGTAACAGTGCTACATCTTACATTTCTTGCCATTACTACTCTGTGAGGAGTAAGTGAAGGGATGATAGGGAACATCATGACCCCAATATTGAGGTGGACAGAAAAAAGAAAATGTTCAAAAGAAAACTTTTAGTATAAGTAGTATTGTTGTCATACGAACACTATAAAATTGTAATAAATATTTAATTTGAAATAATATTAGTTTCACAATGAATTCACTATGAATTCTGTGCGAGTTATTTTTTCTTGAGCGTGTCCGTTTGTTGTTTCAATTGAATTGTTTTCTCTTTTCATTCAGCCGAGTTAATACTGTGAGAAACCAGTGAGGAATTTCAAGTGTTTTTCAGTTTACAGCCCTTAAACTTCAAAATAAAATTTTTATTAGTTATTTTCTAGCTTTTTTTCGTGCCCTACCTGGCCTGAAGTTTAGGAGCCGCCACTGTGGAAAGGAATATATTAATCATCTGTTCATTACGTTTCTAAAAGGAAGTGGTATTTGAAGAAAATTGACTGTCTTATAGACCTGCTCAAAATGGAATTAGCGAAAGGAAAATCTTTCTCTGGTTGAAACAGCAAGGTGTTCACTATTGGATGCTCGACTGCCTAAAAAATTTTGGGCAGAAACTATAAGTTACATAAGAAATCATTGTTCATCAAGAGGAATGAATGGTAAGACCTCTTACTGAACTTTGGTATAATAGAAAACCGTGTACAAGGAATTCAGATCGGAAAGTTACATTCTTGATAAAGGCAAGAAAAGAAAGATTAGTCCAAGAACTAAACAATGTGTGATGATTGGTTATTCTAAATTTGCTAATGCATGTCATTTATGTCTACCAGATGGTAAGAAAGAAACAGTAAAAAGAGACATAAAACTTCCTTAACCCTTTATACGTCAGGTAACCTTTTCTCTAGAATTATTTTAATTTCTCTTTTATTTGTTTCATTTTGATCTTTGAAATATAAGAACAATGTTTATTTATGATTTGAATAAATATAAAGTGAGATAAATATGAAAATGATGTGGTCTTAATAACGACCACAATCCATTTAGGGCCACGTATTACACATGTGGATTGTGGTTGCGTACAGAACTACCTTGTATAATTCCTGAATAAATATCGTATATCCAGTCATAAATACACGTGTGCATTGTTCTTACAAAGTAGAAGAAAAATGTAGGAAGAGACGTGAAATACAAATGCAAGAAAATTGAGAACAAGAAATGAAAAGTGCAAATAAATAAATATAATATTCAGTTACATACAAAGAACTAAAGTAATACTATCATTGTTTAAGGAAATCAATATTGGTGAAGGAAAACGTAGGCTGCCAGAGTTCGTTTGATGTGTTATTCGCATCAAGTCATCTGCATCGGAATACCTTCTATACTCTGAATCTAACGCCACATCATCATTCTTGTCAACATTCCTCAAGAAATTTTTACATTACAATCTTAGGTCCAAACTGTGGAAACTCCAAATTTTAGCCAAGCTGTAAGATTGAACACCACTAGTAAAAAATATGGGTGTTAGAACATACTACACAAATATACGTAAACACTGAGCAAGTGTAAATGCTAATTATTGAAATATTTTCTAAGCCACAAATATTCAGAAAGCTAAATCTATTTAGAGATAATCTTACATTATTAGAAGATAAATTTAATTGATTAAAAACTTCCTTAAAATTCATATTTTCATAGAAAAACATTTACGATTGTGTCCTTATTCCTGACTACAGACTGGCAAATATAAATTAACCTCGTTGAAATAAAAACGGAGTATTTTATGATTAAATATATTGAAATACAAAAAAATATCACAAACAATAAATGTCACAAACCTCTGTTGTTGAAAAACTCCGAAAACTTGAAACAAAAAATCTCAACCAAATGCTCAAAGGAACACTGCGACAGTGCCTGTGTGCATTGTGGTTGCGACAACAATCACATGCATGGCCCAGCAACTAGATTTCCAAGAATTAACGCAATCACACTATCTACAAGAATCGTATTATGTATATTGAAGCAGACTCTATAATGTGAAATTAGCAATACGTTAGAAAATTGCTTCACCTAGCTAAGCAAAAAAAAAAAACCGTACAGCATGTGGTTGTGGAGAGAACCACTATCCTCTAAAGAGTTAATATTCTGAGGAGAAGACAAAGAAAAATAACTTTCAGTGGGCATGTAGGAATGAACCAAACAGTACAAGGGAAAGTAAGGAACCTACTTTCAGAAAACTTTGAAACAAATGAATCAGAAAACAAAAAATATCAAAAACATGATTCACAAGCTACACGAAGTATTCCGGAAATGAAAAAAGAGGAACCAGAAGTTACTGCAAACCAAAGTGATTCAATGTATGAACCAGTAGTTCATTGAACTAAAAGCGCAAGGGAATTTAGATTAGCGATAAGGAATCGGATAAGAGTAATGAATACAGCAAATCTAATGTACAAGATAACAAAAAATTGAATTGTGATAGTATAACAGGTTGTAGTACATAGAATAATGCAGAAGAATTAATGGATAAAATAAATATTATATTTATTAGATAGAAGTTAAGAAGCTGTGAAAGCACCTAATAGGAATGAATGGAAAAAGGCCATTTACAATGAATTTTCATCTCTACTAAAAGATGATACACAAGAAATGGTGTAAGAATCTGAAGAAATAAAAACAAAATATTATTGGTTATCATACTTTAAAAATTAAATTCGAATCATATGGAACTCCTGATTATAGAAAAGCTGGAGTAGTTGCAATGGGTTTCACTCAATTTTACAGAGTTGATTACTTAGAAACATATGCACAGGTAGCAAGATTATTGACTCTTAGGGCACTTGTGAGTTAGATAACACAGAGAAATAAGCATGTACATCTTGCTTGACGTTAAAACCACATATTTAAAGGGACAACAAGAGGAAAACATTTTCACAGAGCTACCAGAAATGACAAACAATACATGAAGACAAAATATTAATAGTTCTTATGTAGACAGCCAGAAGAAAGCTCAATATACACTTCAAAATATTAAAGAAGGTAATAGCTTTTAAAAAATCCTTATACGGTAGGGGGGAAAATAATGAGGTAGACTATGCAATCATAAGCCTCACAGTAAACATTTGGGAGAGGGTCATTCAAAATATGATGCCTGTCTATATTATAACAAGACAATATAAAAACTGTATCATAAAATGTATGCTGATGATTTGATCTCAGCAAGTGATAACTTTCTGTGATAAACAATGTAAAGAAAGAGGACATTATTATTCCTATTGATTTTGCTTAATAGTTATTGAAATTCTTCATAAAATGTCCTTGTGGCCTCTTTCCTTCCATCTTTTGGGGCATATATACCTATAAGTATCAAGTGACCACACAGTATTTTAAATTTATATGTAATGATTCTTTCCTTTTATAGAGGAAAGAATTGTTACATGCAACTCTTTGCCAAGTCCTATGTTGTGCTTCCCATTTTACTTACATTAAAACTTTTAAATTGTTATTTTTTGTGAGACTTTAACTCGAGTATGCATTGGTTATTAGATCCCCTTATAGGCCACAGTATGTAGACAAAATTGAGTGCATTCAGAATAGATTTATTCACAATCTAGCCTTTATTAACAATATGCCAGAGGAATTGGTCGTCTATATACATCAGAATACGCAATCTTTTAATTTACAATTATGGCAAGTGAGGAGAATTTTTGCGAATCTGCTATTTCTCCATGGCAATATTTCTTACCTCATTGAATGTCTTGATATAATTTCTAATGTTTCACTCAATGTCCCTCCCTCTCAACCCTAGACACCACATTTATTTTAACTTTCTCATTACTGCTTACACAGTGCAGAGAAAGTATTGTAATGCTGTGGGAAAAATCAGTGAATTTTCGACACAAAAACCTCTTATTGTCAAGCCCTGGCACTGAAAAAGTACATAAATCTTGTCCCTACATAGAGTAAATTACTTCCTCTAACACATGGTGTTGCCAGAAAGCATGTTTGGTGGGTCCTTGGTACTGAACAATCTTTTGACGGCAAAAGTCTGTCAGTTTGTCAATCTGTCTGAATAATGCAAGAGGTTAAACCGTTAGCAAGATTTTCACCAAAATTTACATTCTTCAATCAATCTGCCTGATGTCACGGCCTGTTGAATTTGAAAGAGACATTTTAATTGGGGGGGGGGTACTTTCCATGAAGCCCCTGGGACATTTTCAAAAAATGGCACCAAATTTGATTAAATTTTGACCCGGGAAAACAAAAAGGATGCTTAAGAGAATGCTGCAGGTCTCAGATTTGTTGAAATCCTTGATTTTTGGAAATTAGTAAAAAATTCATAGTATTTTCGGCATCTTCCTACAACTACAATTAGGAAGAGACATTTTTTCCTTAATAAAGTGTGTTCAGTTGGAAACATCTTTTAAAGAATATGTTCAATTGTTTGAAAAATAAGAGTATTCTTTGCATAATTTTGCATGAAGAATAGGCAATTTTTAAATTTCAAAGAACTATATTTTCTCAATAACGGCTCAAATTTCTTTCTTTATATTTGTTCCTTGTATGTAGAAATGAACTGTTAAAATTGTGGTAATGGTCCCATTTTCGAGGGCATATTCTGTATTTTTAAAAATTGCAAAATGAGACCACGGGTTTCAAAATTCTTTAAATTCAACCTACTGTTGTCAATCATGATTGTATGTAGATAATATTCTAATAAAAGGAAATAAGATTGAGGGCCGGTTGCATGATGTAGATATATCTCCAGGAATAATTATCTAAAGAATTGCTAATTCCGAGAATAAACTATTTGTCCTGTTGTACGAAGTATATTTATTACACGGATAACTATCTCCTGTTTATCCGAAAACGTGTCTGTAAAAGAGGAAGTTGGTATTGCATTTGGTAGTGTTTTGTGGGAATATTTATTCCTTGCTTCTCAAGTTTTGCACATTTCTGCCCATTCTGAATCCACAGATAGGGGAACGGACCCTCGCACTGTAACCACTCCACGTGGAGTTGTTTTTGGATTCTTCCCTCTGTGGTTGTGACTGTATTGTATATCTTGTAGTAAGGACAGTACAGTTTGTTATCATTACCTATGCTTAATGATAACAAATGATGCTATTATGATGTAATTGCCAATTGTAAATCTATAATGTTTTACCACCACACCTGAGGAAGGAATAAAAACATTCCAAAACGTCGGCAAACTGCATTAATATCTTAATTCAATCCGATCACATTCTGTGATCTATATTTCCCATTTCTACTTCCTGGTTGTGATTCTACAATGATACAAAATTATTGAGGAAAACTTCATGAGAAAGAAAAAGAATCATCTCAATTTGCATCTTACAGTTTCCCTTATTTGAAAAATATACTGATAAAAAAGTAAAACACAGTAAAAATACATTTTTTTTTTATCAAATATCGTTTCATGGTAAATTAAATTTTTACTCTACTGCAACAATTCCTAGTGGAATTAAAGAAAAAAAATCACCCAATTACTCTAGAAAAAAGTCCATCTTTTCTCTGGCAGTAGGCAGCTAATCAAAAACGATCACTACATATAATCTGTACAAATATAAAATGTATATTTACATCCCATTCTGATGATTCAAATTATCCTTCACAAGATCAAAAACCCTTCACACTGTGAATTTGGATTGAAAACTATTTAAAACTCATCATCGTTGTATTTGTTTAATAAATCTTGCCGAAACTCTCATCTTTTTCGCAATGACACATACACTCCGAACAAAAATTCATCATTACTATCCGAAAATTCGATTGCTACACAGTACACACATCACACGGCTGCTTCTACTTTGAGATTATTTCACATTATCTACAGAATATCTTTGCAAAAACAGTGGAATAGTTTATCACATATTTATTCCATTGATAAGCACTATTCCTACTTCGTACAACCAGTTTTTCCTGTATCCTTGGAATAAAATTTATCTCTGCTTTATTCTGAGTTCATACAACTGGGTGTGAAAGTAATAAATTTAACATAAAACTAACAAACACACACAGAAGCTCTCAATGGTGACAATGGTATTTATTTATTCCATTTTAAACAGGCAATCACCAAAGCGTATTCAACAGAATTCAAAAATAGAAAGCTCACTTTGATTAATCAAGGCAGGCTTGTGTGAGATTATTCCTGCTTTTGTGTACTGTAACAGTACTGCACTGCAAATACTGTACTGCATATTTCTACAACAAATAACAGTACTGTACTGCAAACACTGTAACAATTAACTTTATTCATGTTAGTTTCATATGTAGAAAGAAATGACTACTGTTCCTGACAATTGAAATAAATGCAGAGATGCACAAGAGGTGCTTTGATTCAATTTGTTGAATTGGACTTTTTCATGTTATGGCTAAGGTGCTAGTATGGCAGATATCGCAATAGTTCAATATTAAGGAACCATTTCCACTAGTGCGAGAAAATATGTGCTAATGTATATCATTCAAAAACAAACTACACTCTTAATGACATGTTAAAAAAAATTGAACATGACATTTGTTAAAAATAGTAGTATCACAAACCAATATTGTTACTCCTTAATTTTTTTAATCATAAAATCTCAGTTTTCTAATACACCATTGACTATCGCTCTTTGTGAGTTTTGTGATTGAGTTTCTCTTTATATGAGCACATCTGTGATGATGTTTTATAGTTTTGTTGTTTTGTGATACTACTTTATACAGGAATTATCCTGTTTATTGTAATAAAAAAGGAATATTCTATGATCGTGCTTTTCCACCTCTTATTAACCATACAAGCAATCTCCACTGCTTGCCCTTGTGTTTTGAGACAGAAGATC
Organism: Acheta domesticus; assembly: GCA_031308135.1. Classification (NCBI taxonomy): domain Eukaryota; kingdom Metazoa; phylum Arthropoda; class Insecta; order Orthoptera; family Gryllidae; genus Acheta; species Acheta domesticus. The sequence goes on from JAHLJT010005437.1 coordinate 12,406,612, forward strand.
ATTGTATAGTGGTTACGATCTTTGGTATCTTTCAAGTTTTGTGTGTGTGTGTATGTGTGTGTGTGTGTGTGTGGGGGGGGGGGACTGTATCAATATCTTTTTCATTGAATTTGTTATCCAGTTGTTATTATTGAGTCCTCTGGCATTCCATGTCACTAGTTTTAATTGTCTCATTATAACGAATTTTTATCCCTTGTAAAGAGTCCTTTGTAAAGAGATTACAAGGAGTAAGGAGTTAGAAATTATAAAAATCCTCTTGCCACAATATGGGTAATGTGAAGGGTAAGTTCAGTAAAGGAGCTGCCATCTTGTAGCTTCCAAAAAAACTGGTACATGTATTGGATTACTGTCCAGAATTGCTATCGCTGGGTCAAGGGGTCCGAGGACCACCTCGCCACTTCTGTTCAGGTCCTCTTTTTTTACTTTCCCGTATACGTACGTATACACGGAGTGATATACGTAGTATAGGGAAAGTTATGTAATGCTGCGCGAAAAAATGGCCAATTTTCGGCGGAAAAAAAATTAATTGCCGGGCCGTGAAAACGAATAAGTGGATAAAACCAGTTGCTAAATTAAGAAAAAAAAAATCCTCTATCTCGTGGTGTGGTCAAAATCCATGATTTGTTGCTTCTTTATACTTAAAAATCGATTGACGGCATTCCGTCCGTCTGTCCGTCTGTGGTCAACGCTAGCGCCTAAACCGTTCGGTCGATTTTCTTCAAAATTGATATTCCCCAGTCGATCTGATTCTAATCGAAGCTTTGTGATTTTGAAAAAAATTCTTTAAAATTTGGGGGTACTTTATATGAAGCCCCCCGGGGATTTTCAACATTTTCTCAAAAACGGCTCCAAATTTTTTCTTTAAATTCCTTGTATGAATAGAGGAAAATACACTTTTTAACATGGCATAGGTCCGATTTTCACGTACAGCTCTGAATTTTCGAAAATTGTGAAAGTTTGAATTTTTTTCGGCGTCTTTCTCCAACTACAAAATTGAAGATAGAGATTTTTTCTTCAAATAAAATTTGTTCTGCATATTGAGTTCTTTAATAAAGGTCATGTAAATGTTTTTCACAATTTTGGTAGTTTTCGTGCAATATTGCGTGCAATATGTGCAATTTTAAAAAATTACAAAAACAAAATTTTCTCAAAAACGGCTCCAAATTTTTTCTTTAAACTTTTGGTAGGGATAGTGGTAAATGTACTCTATCAATGACAAAAGCCATTTTGGTCTATCTGTTGGTTTTTTCAAAAATTAGAAGAATGTAAGTTTTTTTACTTGTCTCTCACGTCGTTAATATTTACATTATCGGCGATTTTTTTACATTATTATATTTACGAGTATATATGCTTTAAATAATGTCAAGTAAAGTTTCTCGAAAACACTACCGTTTTCTGTGAAAAGTAGCTCAAATTTTGGCATTTTCAGAAATGCTCAAACGTCATTTTCTCGTATATGGCTGCAATTTTTTTCTTGAAACTTTTGTAACGGATAGTGCTAATTACACTCATTAGTATAGCATGAAGTTTATTTTGAGTTTTTTTTGTTTTTTTCAAAAATTATACAAATGTAAATTTTTTGAAAGATCTCTCACATCTTTAATATGCACATTATCCGCAATTTGTAAAGATGATTATATTTGTGAGTGTAAGTGCTTCAAATAACTTCAAATAAAGTATTTTGAAAACTCAAAAATTTTCTGTGAAAATGAGCTTCAAATTTCGCATTTTTAGTAGTGCTAAAACGCCATTTTCTCTTAAACAGCACATAATTTTTAAAAGAAAATTGCCATTTACGGCTAGGTTTTTGTGTTCTTTAATATTCTAAAATTAATGTTTCTCTTCTACCAATAGGAAACCGAAAAATTAAGAAAATGACAAAAAAATGTACTTTTGGCGATGATAGATGGTAGCTGGCAAGAAAGAGTATGTGGCAATTCTGAATAGCTAGCGAAGACCCAGGAAAATAGAAAACTACTACGGGAAAGTCTGTGCCATTCTGTTTCTGTTTTTTGACAAATAAATAAATAAAATAAATACGGTCATGCTTAATTTTTTCAAAATACGAGTAGTTTTTCTTTAATTTTGTGACAAACGTAATAGGCCGCTGTAAATTTACTGCGCTTCGGACAGCTGGATGCGTCGTAAATTAGAATGTGCAATTTTGTATATTATTTCTTTCTTCGTTTCTTACATTCGAACTTTGTTATAGACTTACACATTAATATTTTAGAAATTGTTTATTTTGAAATATTTGAAATAAGTAAAATGAATTAATAGCTCTCAGAATAGCGACAATGCAGGGTCTGCAACAATGGAATTCACTTTGCGCTCGCGAATATCTGTGAATTAGTGTCATTGTTGTGACCTTATGGAGCTGTATGAAAAGGAGTTATAATTGTCTAATTTGTGTTGATATTTGCAGGCAAATATTTAGTTTTGCACCAAATGCTGTACCATTTGTTGTGAGTAGAGAATTTGTTGCATGGTTTTAAAATACTCTTCCCTAATCATGGCCCAATGGAAGGCATTTCTATATTTCCAGGGTATCAGGCTTCTTTTTCCAATACAGGGTTACAAAACTTTTGCATTCTATTTTTGTGAAGTTGTAGAATTCACATAGTTCTGACAACACTGCAATGGAAACAGTGAGTTCCAAGATGTTAGTAGCGCATAAAGTGCAATATTACAGTACTACTTAGCTGTTTCCTCTAATACGGGAAAGTAAGTGCTGTTGTAGCACCACTAGTTTTTTGTGCACTATTGCAGTACTTGTCTGACCCTTCTGTTCAATCTGTCTGACGATGGAGGCCAATAGCTATGCTACTGCTGACATAGTTCTCAGGCACACTATTAGTACTCTCTTCTATTACTGCTAACTATTTTCTTCTCTAATGAATCTTATCTTCTCAATCTGCACAATAGCAGTAGTTGCGGCAAAGTAATTTTCAATTGTACTTCAGTGGTATTTTCACTGACAGACATATAACCAACATATTTAACATAACCGATCATATTTTTAATCTTTGACTTGGCCTCTCTTGCATCTATCCCATTATTCACACTTTCCTACTTCATTATGTTAATCTGCATTAAAAATGCTTAGATGTTGTTAACCTAATTCTCTATGTTTTTTCATCACAAACTTCCTAAATTAATGCTGGTCCATTACTAGATACACAAAAAATGTCATTATTTGCTTTCTTTCCGGCTGTGAATTAGCTTGCTGCACTATGCGTAACTATGCGGTAACATTTTACTTCCAACACTTTACTTTTGTATGGATTTCAAGATTAGATTAGATACCATACACAATGATCTCAAACAAACTACAAATAGCTTAATGAAATGATGAAACATTAAATATACCTCTCAGATTAAATACCTACTGCAGATGGGGTCCTGCAGGGATTTTAGGTCCTATTCTTTTCCTACTATTTGTAAAAGACATGGCCCCGAAGTCTCAAAACAGATGAATAGTTTTCTTTGCAAAAACTACAAGTATTTTTTGCAATAAAGAAACTGTAAATGGTACAATATCAGATGAGTAAATTTGGTCTCCAAAGAAGAAATTAACACTGAACTAAGTGAAATCAATTTCAATGCAGTTTTCCATTCCGAATAAACAATTACATACTCCACTGAAAATGAACAATGCAATGTGCAGATGAACACCGATGTTAAGGTAACAAAATTTCTGGGTCTCTCAATTCAGTCAAACCTCACATGCAATGTCCATTTAAATGAATTGAACTCAAAATTAACCCGAAAGAGGTGGCGTGGGGTCTCTTGCGACCCCATGTATCTTTGCTTAACTGCAGCTGCTTAATTTTGCGAGTCACAAACATTACATTTCATTTACCTTTCACAACATTCTTTAGCTTTTGTTTGGAAAGATATAAGCACTTTGCAGACAGCGCGAGGGATTCCTGGGAGAGCGATATCGGTCGAGCTGTCGTGCAAAATGATCTGTCTGACCCCGCACTAACACTTCCGTCAGCAGTGCGAAAAGCTTGCAGCAGTGCTTCAGTCGTGCCGGTACATTGATAGAATGTGTCAGCGTGAAGTGTATTGTTTATTTATTTGACATTATGAATCATTTGAGGAAAACTAAACATTATGTACTAAATGCAGAAAACAAGTTTGTAAAGATCATCGCGACGAAAAGTGTAAACAATGTAGAGAAGAGTAATAAATTGTTGACAATGCAACATGTTCTTTTCCAAATTTTAGATGCAATAATTCATTTATAAATATTTGCGCCACCAATACAAACATCTTAAATTTCGTACTTTTTCTAAGTTGTGTTGTTTGACTGAGAACCATTTTCAATTAATTGTTTACTTATTTTTGTGTGAAGACAATGTTAGAAAATGAAACTTATTAAATTTTCTGATACCTTTGTCATTGAAATATACAGGAAAATGTAAATGGGGGTCACTACGTAAAATTAAAGATAAATGATAAGTTTGTCCTTTTATTTTTTCAATTCCTCATTTGCATGTTTGCTTATAATAGTGCATTATGTTAAAACGACCTTATAAATGATTGATAATTATTAAAATAACTAATTTCACACTTATTTGTTGCTAAATATAATATTATAAAGAAATAACCTACAGCGGACAGAAAAGACCCTGTGCCACCTGCTAATGTTACTCCTGGTAAGTGCCACCTCTCCAGGGTTAAGTTCATTATGCTACATGTTGAGAATTCTTTCATATTCAGTCAGCCTTCATTCTGCACATTTTGTGTATATTTCATGAATATTCAATCCTGCCTGAGATACAGCATAACGTTCTTCGGATACACGTTCAAGAGCTCCCAGACTTTTAGATTACAAAAAACAATTGTACAATGATAAGCAAATTGCAACGACATGATTCGTATAAGCCTCTCTTTATTAAGTTAGGAATTTCACCTGTCTCCTGATTTACAAATCAGTGGTTTTGGTCAAAAATGACTTGTTTAAGGGTGGGAACATATTTTCAGCAAATACTGATGTCTATAACACTCGACATAGTAATCAAATTCATCAGGCAATAGAATCCAACAACTCACTACAAAAAATCCACATACAGTACATGTAACAATATTGCCAGATGACATGAAATGATTAAAATCGATAAGCAAGTTTAATCCTAGGATGCAGATGCACATTCTCCGAGGCTGAAACCCTTTTTATTTTACCTTTTATTCTGCACAGTTGCATTCCTGAGAGCTTGCCCTCTGTGAAATCTTACTACTTTCATTTTAGTCCCTGGAAAGGAAAATTTCACAGAAGGTATATAATAGGTCCTGAAATTTCGTTCTATTGCATCAATGCATTTGCATGACTTTTAAGGACCCTATTAACAGTTATTTAAATAAATCAATATTTTTGTCATCCTTGACACATTTAACTTTTAATGAAATTATTTTTCTAAAAAAAGTGCATTATTCAAGAGCTAATTGCGCAGTGCCTTTCAAAGTCCCTGCATTTGCATTTATATAGTTTCACGGGTCTGTGCTTCTTGAGGTGAAGTGCCAAGTAAAACTTTTTCTTTTCTGTAACTGTTTCTATACAATTAAAGACTACTGAGCAAATACCAACTAGTGGTGCTACAGAATGGCACAGACTTTCCCATATTTCTTGTCTGGGCTAGTTATTTGGAATTGCCACATACTCATGCAAGCTGCTGTCTACCACTGCCCAAAGTACGTTTTTTTGACATTTTCTTAATTTCCGGTTTCCTAATGGTACAACAGAAATATCAATTTTAAAATATTAAAGAACACAAAAACCTTGTTCTAAATAGCAATTTTCTTTTAAAAATTTGAAGCTGTTTTTAAGAAAAACGTTTTTAGGCGTTTCAGCTCTACTAGAAATGCGAAATTTGAAGTTCTTTTTTACAGAAAATTTTTCAGTTTTCAAAAAACTTCATTTGAAGTAATTTGAAGCATTTACACTCACAAATACAATAATGTTTACAAATTGCTGGTAATGTGCATATATTAACACTGTGAGAGATCTTTGAACAAAAATTACATTTGTGTAATTTTTGCAAAAACAAAAAAAATACCCCGAATTGAACTTTACATCATATTAAAGAGTGCAATATGCACTACCCATTCCAAAAGATAGAAGAAAACATTTGGAAGCATTTGTGAGAAAATGGCATTTACATGTTTCTGAAAATGGGGAATTTGGGCTAGTTTTCACAGAAAACGGTTGAATTTTTGAGAAACTTTCCTTGACATTATTTAAAGCACATGTACTCATTAATATAATAAAGTGAACAAACTGCTGCTAATATAAATGTTAACGACGTGAGAGACAAGTCAAAAAAATTACTCTTTTGTAATTTTTGAAAAAACAAAAGAATAGAGCAATATGGCGTTTGTCATCTCATAGAGTACATTTTGTAATATCCCTACCGAAAGGTTAAAGAAAAAATTAGAAAAAGTTTTTGAGAAAATCTTTTTTTTTTGTAATTTTTTAAAATATTCTACTATGTTGCATTCGTGATCTGCATAGCATATTGCATTCGCAATACTGTGCGAAAACTACTTAAATTTTTTAAAAAAATGTACATGACCTTAAAGAAAGAATTCACTATAAAGAACAAATTTTATTTGAAAGAAAAATCTCTATCTGCAATTTTAAAGTTGGAGGAAGATGCCAAATGAAGTTCAAACTTTGGCAATTTTGGAAAATTCAGAGTTAACTACGAAAATCGGACTTATGGCACCTTAATAAGTATAATTTACTCTGTTCTTACAAGACATTTTAAGAAAAAATTTGGAGCCATTTTTGAGAAAATTTTGAAAATGTCACCTAAAGTACTCCCAAAAATTAATGACGGTTTTTCAAAATCACAGAGCTTTGACTCAGGTCAGATGGACAGGGGTTTCTTCAATTTGGAAAAAATCGTACGCATAGGTGCTTCTGTTTTCACATACACCGGACAGACAGACAGACGGTTTGCTTTCAATTGGTTTTTTGGTTCCAAGGACCCACAAAAACAGGGATTCTCGCTACAACACCTGTAGGAGGATTTTTTTTCTTCCTTTAGTAACAGGATTTATCCACTTTTTTGTTATCACAGCCCTATTTTTTTTATGGCGAAAATTCGCAATTTTTTTGCGCACCATTACATAGCTTTCCCTACACCTTGTATATTACTCTGTATATACGTTCATATACGGAAAAGTAAAATTAATTTTAACAATGATATTTCACGCAATAATTAGTATTTGGGCCACATAATTCTAAAAGACTAAATAAATCTGTATTGTACCACATCTTCCAGATCAATGACCCCCACTTTGCCCAGTTTCCTTTCGTGAATGCTGAGATGGTCCCTTGTTTTGCTTCTTGATGTACGCATTACTTCACTATTTGTGCAGATCTTTTAGAGTTCAGAGAGAAGTATAAGTGTTGTTGAAATTATTGTTCTCCACAATCTCGCAACAGTAAGTCTATTCCATCACAAAGGGCTCTTGGAGGGATAATGGCCCAAATTTATAGCTGATTTGCCTCTCCATTTAGTTTTTATTACACAGAAGGGAATACTTTCTAATCAATTCTTTCATGAAATACTCATTTCCATCTGTATTCAGAATTACAACTTCTATATAGGTTAGGGTAGGAATCACAAAATTTAAGAAAACTTGTACAGAATATACTTCTTGTCATAGTAAGTCACTCACTGTTTTTAATTGCATTTGACATTATGGAAATAAATGGAAATTTTCTTGAAAAAAACTTCAATTATTTCTAAAAAAAAACATGAGTACTATATTACGTTACACATATTTATTAAAAAAAATATGACATGCGATTTAGTGCACTGTGCTCTATCTACACAAAGTTAAATTAAAATATTTTATGCCTTTTCTGAGAAAATCTTAGGAATTTTTGGAAAATTTGTCACTAAATTAAATGAAAACTATTCATATTTTGAAAAACTATGATATAATCTGATGAAAAAAAAAAAAGATAACTGTAATGAGATTTCCTTTAGAACAACATCTCTACCTTTAACCCTTACCCAGAGACGTGAATTTTTGTTATGCAACCACAGATGTGGAGTCAAACTGACTCCATGTGCATTCTCAAGGATTTATGTGTTATTAATTTACATATTTGAATTATTATTTTTTGTTTACATTGTGAAATTACTTTTATAATATTAAAACATTATTTTACAATATTTTGATTATTAGTTATTTGTGAAATTATTAGTTATTTGCATTTTAACTGTGCATCTTTAGTCGAGCAATTCAGATTCAATATTTAATGCAATTATAAGTTTTACAGAAATTTAACAATATTTTAGAAAAACTTTTTAAATTTTATTGATTTTACAGTTGACACATATGGCTGAGGAATATTGTCTGCACACTGCATGTTGACATGAACAACAAATAGTATTTGTTTTCTGTTTCAGTTTTTTGGGGCAAATCAAGCAGTATTTTCTAGATAATTTAGTCATCCTCCTTTGCCGTTCCCTATTCTTCTCTTCCTAATATTTTCCTGATTGAAATTTTGATATCCTGTTAAAGACGTGTTGGACAATCTTCTTTCCAGTTCTTCAGTATGGGTTATTTCACGTAAGATATGACCCAGAACGCAAAAAAATACCAACCTCCCGGAAATCACCCGCCATTCTTACTGCATTGGCTTAGGGACTTTTGATTACAATTTAAGTTGGAGAAAGTAGGTGCCAACCCCAACTGAAATACCCGAAGTAATGGAAGTATTGTAGTCAGGGACTTTTCCTTGGCTGGCAACTGGTACACGTGCGTACAAATTAACTTCCTGCCAACTTCAAGCGTTTGAACCCTGCAACACGTCGTGTGGAGATACTGAGGTTATGCAAGCGAGCAGCATCCCGCACTTGCTCATTTCAAAATCGTTTTCTTTGCGTTTCCAGTGCGTGATTGGTTTCGGAAGGGAACTTGAATTGTGTTTTCGATTGACATTTGTAAAATATGTCTTCAAATTCGAGAAGCAATTCTCCAATTAAGCAGAAAAGGAGGTGGATATTATCGAGTGGTGAAAGGCAGGTCCTTCTCAACGTTTATAAATATAAGAGCGAGAAAAATTCTCGTAAAGAAGTGCAACTTCCTGAGAGCAGTGTCATTGCCAAAGTGGCTTTAATTGTGGGGGTAAGCTATTAATTTCACAATAATTATTTACATTTGATTGCATGCCAGAATGTTTTCATGATGAACATGTGTATGTGAATCATAATTTTTTAAAATTTGATTTGTACTGTTGTCTTCGCACATAGTTTTTTATTATATAAAGCTTCACTCTTTTATATAGACAACATAATTATTATCCTTTATTACTGTTGTTATTGTACATTCCATAAAAACATGAAAACGTATTTAGAGTTCTTATGTTTTTATGCTAATGTACAATAACAACAGTTATAAAGGATAACTATTGTGTTGTTTATATATAAAAGAGTGAATCATAATTATTTTATTGAAATATATTACTATATTACAGAGACCTTATATAACTTTGACAAGTCTTATTAAGTATTATAAGGCAGGAAAACCTATTAGAACTCCGAACAAGAAGAGGAAGCGGTCATGACCTGTGAGAGATTCAGTTGATGGCTTTTCTAGAGAAGCTATTGCCAGGTATATTTATCAGGAAGCTGATAATGGTAAGAGATTTTGTATTTAGAGGAATGATGAAGTATGTGACTCACTTTTGAAAGACTTTCCAAGACCAATTCATTTTGCAACAGGCAGGAGACTCTCACTTCAAGAGGTATGGCAGTATGTAAAAGAAAATTATGATACTTTCTTATTCAAAGGGTTGTGCACAACATTGTACAGAATAATTAAGAAATTGGGTTTAGCATGGAGGAAGAAGACCCACATATTTGTAATTGTGAGACAAATGAAATTATTGTAAAGAGGTTGTATTTTGTGGCAGACTACATGAAAAATAAGAGAAGTGAAAACCCAAAGACTGTAGTGTATCTAGAGGAGACATGGATCTATATAAATGGTAAAGGAGACCTTTCAAAAATGGTTATATTACTTATGTGTAAAAATTATGAGACAAAACTATCTTTTCCAAAAGGTTCAACTACATATTCAAGGCTTCAACCAAGCACCAGTAATGGAATAATTAAGAGACCAGCAGAAGGAAGGAGGCTAGTTGTGGTTCATGCAGGAACAAGAGGTTTTGTACCAGGTACATGTGTTTTGATTTTTCATGACATTATGTACAAACTAAGGCATGTATACGAGTTGTGACACTTTGTAGGTGCTGGTCTGATTTTTGCTACTGACCTTAAAAGGGGGCAAGATTATCACAGAGCAATGAACAGTTGTACTTTTGAATCCTGGGTTAAGAAACAACTGATTCCTGGCATTCGCAATTTAAGACCATGCATCATTATCATGGACAATGCTTTTTACCATTCAAGACAGGTAGAGAGGAATCCAACAGCAAAGTGGAGAAAGGATCAATTGATTGTAAGCTTCAGAAATGAGACGGAACTATTTTTTACATAATGAAATAAGTAATGTAACCAAATATTACATTTCATTATTATTTTGAATTACCTTTCTGTTGTATCAGTGTAATAAAATTTTAAAGTATCCACCTTAAATATGTTCAAATATATACATTAACACTTGTGATAAATATATAACTGACCATCAATATGTTGATAAAGGTATGTAGTTGATGACATGTTGGCTGCAGAAGGGCACACAGTTTTGAGACTGCCACCATATCATTGCAAATTCAATCCTATTGAACATGTGTGGGGCATTTCAAAAGCGTACTACAACAAAACTATGTGGAAGGCCAGGGCAAGGAACGGAGAGAACAAAAGCTGTGTGGAATGAGGCAATAAATCAGGTAATGTTTTCAAGAAATCACTATTAGAAAAACAGTAAATATATTGCAACATAATTGTAATTTTTTAAAAAGTAGTTACAACAGGAATCTAAAAAATTATGTAATGCCTTTAATAGGTCACACCAGAAATGTGGAAAAATTCAGTGGCACATGCAGAGAAAATTATTTAAGACTACTATGAAAAAGAGGCAGTGGAAGATTATGAAGAACTTGTAATAAATCTAAGTAGTGCAAGTGGAACTGACACAGCAGAAGAAGGCACAGGAGAGGAACAAGATCCAATTCCATTAGAGCCAATACCTGGAACATCTGCAGTGCGACAGTCCTGAAAGGGTTTTCAGAGATTTACCTCACAGAAACACCTGACATTTTAAGCAACCATCCATTATTGTTGAAGTACATATAGGGCCCCACTGTGCTATGGAAAAGGTATTGCTTGAATTTACTCGATGGTTAGTTTCTGGTAATTGTAGGCAATTAAATTAATATTATTACATTACAGTCAAATGTTCCAGACAGTGTTTCAGTTAGTGTGTTTGGTTCGAGCTTGGTTGCAAAGTGAAACGAGTAAGTACACATTAATGAGTTTGGAATAGAAGTGATAATCATGTTAAATATTTACTTCTATATTACAGATGTGCCCACAAATTAAAAACTTATACTCCCTTAAAGCAACCACCACAGATAAGTTAATGTGATAAATTGGGCCACACTGTCCTGCAGAAAAGGTATGCTTCAATTTACATGATTGTAAGTTGGTGGTGATTGCAGGTTATTAAATTAAAATTAATACTTTACAGTCAATTGTTTCAGCCAGTGTTTCAGTCTCTCTGTTTGGATCGAGCCTGGTTGCAAAGTTAATCAAGTGAGTATGAATTTATGAGAATGGAATGAAAGTGATAAATTTTTTTACTAATGTGCTCAATGTTACAGTTGTGCCCTGAATGAAAAAAACTCCTGCCTCCTCAGAGCAACCACAAAAGTATAGTTTGTGATCAAGTTTGGCCTCACTGTGCTATGGAAAAGGTATGCTTGAATTGACACGATTGTAAATTGGTGGTAACTGCAGGTTATTAAATGAATACTATTTCTTTACAGTCAATTGTTCCAGCCAGTGTTTTAGTCTCTCTATTTGAATCGAGCCTGGTTGCAAAGTATATCAAGTGAGTATGAATTAATAGATTGATTATGAGTGTCATATCCTGAATGAACTTTTACCTTCTGATGTAAACCAAAGAAACTATTTAAGTGTACCATTTAATATACCATTAGTTCATCACTATTGTTTAACCGTTAGTCATTTTCTTTTACATCATTTTCATAATACAAGTAATCATTACTGTTCAGACGTAAGATTTTTTGTTTAGTTGAAGTACAGATGCTAAGTGCTTTAAATGAATAAACATTAAAGTTTTGAAATGTGAAAGAAGTGTACATTACTTTACTAAATGTTTCAGATATACAATAATGGAGTTCTGAAGATGCATAATTTATTAGATGGTTTGTTGAAATGGAAATCAGTTGTGTGGTATTAGTGAGTACATATTTCAATATATTATTTGGCTTGATAGAGAGTATTGCTTAATGTTTACAATTGATGCACTATTCCATTTTGGCTATTAATATTTCATTTTAAGTGAATGTTCAGTGGTTTTCTACTAATTTTTGTAAATTTTATTGGTTTTTAGGTATATATTATTGTCATGTTATATTTTGAATACTTTCATGTGAAGCAAATGTTCTTAGCATTCTGGACAATTTGGTTTTCCGTTTGTGTCAGGAGTTTTAAGTAATATAAAAGTTAAGTATCAAGTTTTTCCTATTAATTGTGGTAACGTTCTTTTTAATTTTCTTTAAAAATTATTTTCAAGAACATTATTTGCTCAAGGAATTTATTAAAATAAATATTTGTTTTTATAACAATTACATGCCTATTTATTGAATTTATCCGGATTGGACATTAGATACTGCATTAATTATTCTATGTTGCAGGGTTGCTGTGTTTCACAGAAGATATTTCATTTTCTAAATAGGATTCAATTGCATTTTTATGTATATTATTTATATTATTTCATTGATTTATTTTATGTATTTTTGTTAAATTGTAAATCTCTATTATTTTGACTAATGTTCCTACATGCATGCTAGAAATTGACCTTCAGTCATCTTCCTGATCGGGAGGATGGGTATGCTATCAATATATATATAAAATTTTCAAGTAGTTAATTTTTACGGTCAGCCAAATTTCTTAATGCTGATTTTTAATGTTAATTTTTTTAAATTCAATTGAGAATTAACAATATCTTTATTCATTTTTTTATATATATGGTAGCACACTTATTCCTTTGTTTTCCCTGGTTTTCCGCTATTGCTTAATGTAAATACCAGGATGTTTTGTAATGTTTGTAAGCCCAGGGGCATTAGGCTCTAAATTTGTTGTAAAAATTCAATAATTGATGTGAATATAATTTGCTGTGGACCATTGGTGTTCAAGAAATTTTAATGACTGCTCCTTGCAATTTGTCATCAAATCTGATCACCCATGGTGCATAAGTTTATTCTTTATTGAACCTTCAAATTATATCAAGTCATATATCTGATTTATTCTATTTTCACAAATTCAAACATTTGTCATTTCTGTACAATGGATTTCTTCATTCCTTTGATATGCTTTGATTGTGGTCATATGTTGATGTTATATACAAAAAAAACCATTAGGATTCAAAAATATCTTAGTTCAGTGAAAAATAGTTTTATTTCACTACTTTGTGTATTGTCTGAAAATTAAAGTTATTTTTGAGTATTTCATTTCATCTTTATTCTATATATCCCCCGATTTTTGCATAGTTTCATTTTTGCTAGTTTTGTAATAAAATAACAATCTATTATTTCATTTATTCTTCAGTTTCAAAAATATTTTATTCTGGAAATTAACATAATCTTAAAATTACCAGTAATTTATTTAATGAAATGTATTATATTTAATTTTAAAATAATAATAATAATAATTACAATTTCATGAGTAAATTGTGAAATTTGCTATTTATAAGTCAAAACAATATTAATAGTTATAATTTCAGCAAATCTGCATTTCTGAAGGGCACTACGTTCATTTAAATACGCCGCGTCGGTATCCTTCATGCAGTTTCGCGTTTCATTTCGATGAGGTTGGCAGTGCCGAAACTCCGCCATGTTGAATTTTTAGGGTCTTTTCTTACGTGGAGACACCCATAACCAGTTCCTTAGCTAGATTTTTCATAAAGTTCAGTCTTGTAACTGGTTTATTATCTCGAGCAGCCTGGTAAATAATAAATGCATTAACTCACTTATATAAAGTAGACAATAGAAAATTGCCATTGGCCACCTTTTTGTTCTATGTCCTGTACAATATGTAACGCACTGTTCATCTAGAGTATCTACCCCAGATTTGGTGTAGTTATAAAAACTAATGGTTTCCAGTTTGTTGAGATTTGTGTCATGTGCCAGAGTACAATGCATGGATGACATGACCAATGCGGACTTCTTCTTAGAAGCAAATGACAGCAAGGTAGCAATTGTTGAGAATCCATATAGAGAACTTCCACTTTGCCTCTTTCTGTTGGCCAAAAATTCACGTGGAATTTCCCATTTATTAGCTTTTACAGTGCCAACATACGTCAATTTCTTTTCCTTCAAAAGTTTGCTGATTTCTATTGAGGTGAACCAGTTATCTGCAGTAATGTACCTTAGACAGGTAATGACAACCTCAGCACTGCCTGGATAGGTTTCTGCAACTTTTTTTCATTGTCTGAAAGTGTCCTGCCATCAGAATCTTTTCCACAATAAATGTATCCATTCAGAAAGTAATTATTTTTTGCATCCATGGGAGCCATTAATTTCAATCCATATTTACATGGTTCACTAGGCATGTACATTTTCAATTTACATCTTCCTCTAAATCCAATGAGCCAATGAGCATCTCATCCACACACACAAGAGAACAATACTGTATGAACACTGACAATTTTTCATTAACTTTTCGAGAATTTCAGATATTGCTGCTATACGATTATCTTTTTTCTATCATCTCTGGTACTGGGGTCATCAAATCAGAAGCACTGCGAATCGATTTACATTCATCAAAATATATCTCATCCCGTCCCATCCATGGCAAATAAAGATCTATTATGTTCATGGTTAGAATAAAAGGCAGCTGAATAAAATAAACCCAGAAAAGCTCATAATTCTACAATATCGAGGACACAAAGACCTGATTTTTCACGATCTTTGTACTTTTGTCTCATTCCATTCAGCTTCTGATTTGTGTACTTCAAAACTATTTGCATAATTTCATCTGAGAATGTGTACGACCAAACTTATTGTGATGTCATAGTTGGCTGTTTACAAGAAAGGACGAAGTCCAGGCAATTGGACAACAATATTGTGTTGTGGGGTTTGAGACCGCAAAGAAATTTCCCCTTGCACTACTTCTTCTTCATCTGAACTGTCAATCTCCTGTTCACTGTTGCTCTGATGATCGCTTTCTAATACATATTCTGAATTCATATTAGAATCCTCGTCAAATGACACTTCATCAATCCATCTACCAAAGTGTTTTCGCAATTTTCATCGTTCACATGAATTTTTTTTCTTTCGGATGCCAAAGGAGAAAAATATCAAGAAAATACCATGAATAGAGCTTGATAATTTACAAGTAATATATACAATAAATATAAATCGCACAAGAAAAAATATTACATGCATGGCTGCCTTCGGTAGTGCCAAGTAATATTTTTCCAGTCACATGCTCACAGACGTGGAGTCCAACTGACTGTGTCATGCAAGGCTACTTTTAACAGGAAATAAATCTGATAAATCAAGTTTTATAAAATTGACAATCTGCATACACAACAATGAATAGTTAGTTTGAAGGTACTGAAGCACTGGTGGAAATCGTAGAAGCGAGGAAATAATAATATAGAAGAGAGCAGAGTCAATTTCACTCCCGTCAGTGGTTATGGGTTAAATAATGTAGTTTTGGGAAGGGATCCAAAACTTTTTAAAATTATACAATTTTTGAAAATTGAGACTTGCAACATTTTTTTAGCATTCTCTTTTCTATTCTAGCAAACATTTTCAAAAAAATTAGGACTCAATTTTGAGAAAATATTGAAAATATCCTAGGGTGATGATGTACAGAACACTAAAAAATTAACAGATTTATGTCATATTCTCATGACTTCAAGTCAGGCCATTGCAATCATGGTACATTCATTTTGGGGAAAATCCTACTAATTATTAATGTGCTAGTGTTTTGTACATGGATGATTCACAGATTCTGTGTGGACAATTAAATCCAATTTCTTTTCTACTAACCTGGAAACCATGAACGTTCTTCAGTCTCTTCAGATTCATTGCTTATCACCAAACGGTCCTACAATGCCAGGAAAAGCAAAATCACAGAAATTAGTTGAAATTTAAAATCAAAACAATTCATAAGTCAAGATATTTTAGTAATGTAATTTTTTAACCCTGGAGTGCTCATGTAAAAATTCTTACATTGATGCAGATTGGAAGCTTCTACTCCCACATGCATATTGTTAACACATTTTTAATTCTAAGTAATTTGAAACGACCTGAATAAACCCATGTTTATTTAGATTTTCATTTTGTTTACATGAAAGAAAATATTTGTTACTGAAAACCATTTACAACCACTTACAAGACCAAAACATCTTTTCTTTTTTTGAAGATATTAGTGCAATTTCTTTTGTATTTTCTACACTTAACCCCAATGCTTTAGTTCTTTGAAATTCTTTTGGGATATTGGAGAGTTTACTATTCTCTCCAGCCCAAGTTCTCATGGATGGTTAAAACTGGTGGACCCCTATACTTCACCAGTGGTATCTATACCTTGGAAACCAAGCAATGCAGGGCAATAAAACTGTCCATGGACTACATCGGGAAAAAAATATTGATGTTTTAAAGCTGTTTTAGTAACCTTTAACATTAAATTCATGCACAACAAAATTTAATTCGACAGTAGCACCATTTATTAATTTATAACTAAAGTTTTAAGTGAAAACAAAGTTCAATAAGATTTATCAACTTTTTCATTACCAGAGCCTGGCAATAAGATATTGTCTATCAAAAAATCGTTGTTTTTGGTGTATGATTACAATACTTTCTCTTCTTACAAAGGAAGAGCGAGAAAGTAAAAACGCCTCTGCATGTGTGAAATACGACAAAAGATCTAGGATATACCTTCTATCTTGATTTTTCTAAAATTTTTATTTTGAGAATTTTTTATTCACACAAAAGCGATGTTCAAAAACAGCAACTTTAATGTATCAATGTTAAAAACATCAATGTTTCTATAAAAATCTTGATGTTCTGAAAACATCAACATCACATCCCTACAAGAACATCCGAACAAGAACCTCAATAAAATTATTAAATCCTCAATTTTATCTCTCACGAGATACATGGGTCAACATGTTAAAATATATTGAACTGCAAACCTGGTATTCCTCGTCAACCTCTTCCTTCGGGGCGTCCACAAACACAGCAGCTAGTGGCTCCAGCTCCTGCTGCAAATAGAACCCCCAAATCAATTTTGCTCCAACCACTTAGAAAAGGACATTTTGTTAGTAAAGGCCTTCTGCATCTGAGCATGGAAACAATAATTCTTACCCACAGTGAAGTCTCATTTATGGGGTATGCTCATTGGAAAGATATATATATATATATATATATATATATATATATATATATATATATATATATATATATATATATATATATATATATATATATAAATAAAAACAAACCACACACATAAGACCACTACACCTCCTACAGCTTGTATGGCATGTCAGAGATGCCACGAGAACAATGGCTAGTAGCTTGTCCAGCACGTAATGTGACATGTCCTACAACTCGTAGGGCATGTTTCAGATGCCACACCAAAATCCCTAATTAACTCTTAGGGCATGCCACAGATGCCCACGTATTTTCCTGATATGTAAAATAAAGTTTTCATTGTTGAATCGATCCGGGCAACTACTCTCTTTTTAAACAAAATTGATGCAATAATGTGAAAACGAGCTGGAAAGAGGGAATGCCGAGTATTGGCTTTGAGCTGTGAAGCCTTTTTCCACTGTCATCTTAGGCACGCCTTACAGGTTGTAGACCTCGCAGTGCTCGGAAATCTCTGACCGCAGAGAGGAATTACGGGTGACATGTCATGCATGCCCTACGAGTGCAGAGGGTTAAGCATTTAAAATCAAGGCAAATCAAAAGCACAATGGAAGTCTTAAGCTCACCTGTTCATCTTCCTTTCTCACTACGCCATCCGAGGTGCACGCTGCCTGTAATTCCTACGAAAGAAAACAGAAGAGGGTCTCACAATTCACGCAAATAGTAATAAAATAAAAAAGAAACTAGTTCGTTCACCATTTCAACACTTCAGAAATGAAATTTTTATCCTGTCATTTAACAAACAAGTGACAATTTCTTCCATATCACACGGGTAGGCTTCCATAAGTTAAGGTCTGCAAAATACCGACATCAGAATTGATACTTAGCTCTTTGGGCCACCTTCTAGGTAGACACCATTGTTTTGATCATACTGCGACCTTCTTTAGGGTGAAATGTCCTTGTGAGATACTATGCTTTGGATGCGGCATCTCTCGGATTGCAAAGTATCTATAGACTCAGGCTGCAGAAGCCAATGATTTTACATTCAAGGTGTAAGTGTGTGTGTGTGTGTGTTTTTCTTGGTTTTTCCCCAGCTATGAAATAATGGAAACTACCCATGCATTTCAAACAAAATGAAATCAGAGTCAAAGGATGTTGTAAGCCCACCTCTTCATCATGTTCCTTCTTCACCACATCCTCTGAAGTACTTGTCTCCTGAACTTCCTATAAAGAAAACAGATCAGTGTCTTTCAATTCATGTAAATAATAATTAAAAATAATAATAAAACAGAGAATAAAATGTAGGATAGGTGTCCATAAGAAAAGGACTGCAAAACCCTGACAAATGCAGCATAAATACTTTGCTGTTTGGGAGTCGCCGAGACCTAGGCTTGGTTACCAACATTTCGGCCATCATTTTGCAATTTTCCTCATGCTGAAATGCCTTGAAGGCCAAAACATTGCTATATGCCGCAAGACAGACTTCCAGTGCAAGCCCTCAATCATAAGCTGCGAGGAAAAAGAAACATTGGAAGACCAAGAATGAGATGGAAAGAGGCTGGAACAGGCAATATGCCCAATCCGTAAAGGAAGATGACGATGATGATGATGATGATGTTAAAAGCTCACCTCTTCATGTTCCTTCTTCCCCACACTCACTAAGGCACTTGCCTCCTGCACATCCTATGAAAGAAAACAAGAGCGTCTCACAATTCATGGAAATAGTAATAGAAGAAACAAAACGACAAGAACAGAAACGACAGAAATTAGTTCATTCACATTTCAACACACTTTCCAAATGAATTTTCACACCTTCTTCCAACAAGAGACAAAAATTTCTTCCTTTTAACAAAATATGGGATAGGACTTTAGAAAATGTCCGCAAAACCCTGATGCTTGAAGCATAATTGTTTTCATCTTCTCCCTTTACTAGTTATATTACTCCCGTTTAACAAAAATTACCCCGGTTTAACTAAAATTACCACCTACAAAAATTAAATACTTCACTATTCCTCATGTAGTATTTTGAATTTTCATTGATGAGTAATAAGATGTATATATTTCATTTTAGGCATCCACCAGATCTTCCAGAACTGATGAGAATTTTGTTACCATTCTGTTTTTCACAAAGTAAAATACAGATCGTGTAACTAGTAAAGTTGGTATAATCAAGAATTCAATTAATTTGAGAAAAATTGTTTTTCAAAAATTACTTTCCGAGGACATACGTTCGCTCGAAAACAGTAATGATAAATGAAATATAACTGTATTGATTATATTAGTGATTTCTAATATGAAATCTGGCAGGTAGTAATGTAATGACTAAATTATGACTTTCCTGTGAAGACAACTCTTAGACAATTGGCACTAATTCCCATCCCTTCTCATACACAATGCTCCGTGAATAAAAGACCAATTTTCAGAATGTACACTGTCACTTCACTTGCTCCCTCTCTACATCACCGGATGCAATACTCATTAAACAGAAAAGAACATAATTTTCAAAATCCTTATTTTACAGTACACTGTATATACAAATCTGTTTACAAATTACACCACAGAGATATCAAGTAAATGCAACTCACTATGTGATCCGCTTCTTCCAAAAACTCGACAGGTTCTTCTTTAATCTAATGACAAGAGAAAATGCCATTCGTAAACATTGAGTGTACTTTATGTTGTTGCAAATTGTTTAAGGATAACTGTTTCACATAAAAATACAATATGATTGCAATATATTATATTATGTAAAACACATGTAAAACGGTTATCCTTAAACAATTTCCTGTCTTTAAAATAGATGACCAAATGCAGCAAGACAAAGTTGAAAAATTATAGTCAGAAAAGAAAATAATATTTATAGTTCTTCCTGTTCTAGTTGACAAAGTACATCAAATCAAATTTATGATATATTAAAAAACAAATCACTGAATTATATTTAAACTTACTACTTCATTTTGAGATTAACAGATATTTTTTCAGTGTTATTATGCTTTTGTTAAAACTTATTTAATCTTTATTTATTAATGCCTCAAATTAAAACTTTATAAATAATTAAAAAAATAGATTTACTCTCATTACTTTTTTGTAGATATAATATTAGGATTTTTTTATTAATATAACGGTTTGGTAAAGATTCATTGAAATTATTGTCATAAATAACAAAAACGTAATGGAAAACACTTGTGGTTATTACATTTGATATGCAAATAATGTACAGAGCCAAAGACCTTCAGCTTCATGAATTAGTGAACACACAGCATCTTCGTCTAGTATTTGTAATTGTACTTCTTTTGCCTACATACCATAGTAGTTATGTTCCAAACACTGACTGAACGCTACTTTGGTTGGGCTCTTTTGAAGGCATAAGCAGTACACAATAACTGACCCACCACTTAATGTAAAAAATGTTCTTGTGCAATGAGTTTCGTTTTGCCATAAATCACAAATGCTGCATTCAAATCAGTAGAAATGCATTTTAGATTAAATTATATTATTTACTTCATCCAATTTGCCCAATAACACATGACATCAGACAAGTCATTTTTATATAATACAACACAATAATATAATACAATATAATAACGAACAAAATGTACCCAATAGAAACATATTTAACAGCATACAAACATACTTAACACAAGCAACCCTTCAACCCACTACATCTAATTAATACATCTTCAAAAAATGTTGTCAGAGACAACCAATGCTTGTATGTACAATAATTTCTAGACAGGATTTCCATGCTCATGCACGTTTTACTTAAGCTTCATAGAGCTTCTAAATTTCTTTCATGGCAAACTCATTTTAAAAACGGAAAATTGTCCCAAGCATGTTCTGGTGAAATTCATGCACAGAGCATGTTTCAATTCACATCAATCAACATTCAGAATTATTTTACCCTATTAAGAACATTTTTATTACTTTTGCATAATTTGTGAATATTAAAATTGAAGCATATTTTGTATAAATAACATTACTCTCCGATTCTGTCAGTGCAATTGTCTTTGAAAACTGTTTTTAAACAAATTTTAACCCTCAATTACCTATGCTAGAATTTTCAAAGCATGTACACATACTGTGAGCAACAATCATGAAAAGAATCAACTCCAAGTGATTAAGTCACAAAGGACAATGACGATTTGGGAAGCTTAACTCAATATCGCTTAACTGACAATGAGAGGGGAAAGAGACTCTCAGCCCATTTGCGTGAAAAAAAATTATTATTCAAGCAATCAACAAAAAACTATCAAGAAGCAAAAGTCGGGTTTCTTTTTTAATTGTATATTTATTGGTTCATTGATCTGCAATGTCCACTCCAGATTCTTGTTCTAAGGAAACAATTTCAGGTTCTATTTTCTCTTTTATTATTATTATTATTATTATTATTATTATTATTATTATTATTATTAGTATTATTGTTATTACTATTATTCTTACTACGACTACTATTATTATTATTTTATCACAGTGAATTACACAAATGACAAGCCTTCAAATCCCTCTGGGCACATAAACAACCATAGCAACACCCACAGAAATTCTGAATGTTGCTCTTCCATGCTGCTGTTTGCATAACAAGTATATCACACAAATATTAGTTCAATATCAACAATTGTAATAATTTTCTTGCAAACAAACTCTTGACGACGCAGTAGCAAAATAAACATTCATAAAAATTTGTATCCCGATTCAATTAAAAACTATGCCTAACCGGCTAACTAGCGCTCATGTGATGCACGGAAAAATTTGAAAAATAGATGTAAAAATGGGCAAGTTTAAAAGGTTTCCCGGGCCTCTTATGTTAATCCATAAAGTGTCATCGGAGGGTTAACATTACATCTTTGCGAACTGTACAAATCAGAAGCGTCAAAAGTTGCGATACCTCGGCAGTAATCTCACCTCTATTTTCAATACACATTCAGATACGATTTCTTCTCTGTCCATTTGTATTTCTTTAAAATACTATTCACTTAACACGAATTTTAATGGTGCTCATTACGGAACACTTCGGTTTTTCTTTCTAGGCGGACGGAAGTGTGTCAATTAAATGGATGATCTCACGGTATTTCGCGTCCGTTCTCGGTTGTGCCGCTAAGAGTAGCATGATCGCGACTGCATCGAGCAGTGCTGGCGATCATGCGAATCCTGGCGGCACAATTGAAACGACGCAAAATACCGTGAAATATTTTGTCATATTGACACACCCCCGTGCGCCAAGAAAGAAAAACCGATGTAAATTCTCTGTTCCGAACTAAACGTCCAAAAGGTCTTTACTCTCTGTTGAGTCCCTGGTTTCAACCAAAGAGTATTCCCTGGTTTCAACCAAAGAGTATTTCCTGGCTTCAACACGACCACCAACACGACACGCTATTCACAAGCTGTCCACAAGCATCGTCTGAGCATTGTATTAATAATTATAATTCGCGTTTAGCGAACCTTATTACTAATGGATGCACAAGATATTGTGTTTGAAAGTGTTTTTAAAGTAGAAATGGTAAGATTACTGATCAGGTATTATGGCAACTTTCATGCTTCTAATTTGTAGTTTACGTCAGATTAAGACAAACTAGGAAATCCTTAAAAGTAAGCTCTTGTAGGGATACTGTACGTACAACAGAATTTTTATTATTGTCATTTTTTTTGACATGGTTAAAGAAGAGCCTGGCGAGTTTTTTGAAGACCCCAATCCCATAGTGAGTTGCATTAGCTTCATCTGTCTTTGGTCTACCTTGAAAATTGATTTGATGTAACATTGATCTGTTTCATTTTGTGTGACTGCCATTGTGGAAGAAACTTGACGGTGAAGATGAAGTATGTGAATTGGGAAACATCAAATCTTGGGTGCACATGATTGAGTTGTATTCAATAGGAGTATATTATAGTAAATGTTGTGTGTTTCAAAACAAAATTTAATTAAACTTCAGTTCAGTTGGGCTAAGTTGTTCAGTTGTTATGGTTCACTGCAGAACTTGCAGTATATTTTTTTATTGTGTTAGATAATTTGATTAATTTTTCTAAATTAATTAATTCAATCATCAATTAATGTTCATGTTTACTCATTTTACAAAAATCCGATTCATTTTTACATTCTACAATTGAAAGTGAAGTCGAAAATATTTTTAAGCAACATTTCGTATTTAAAATTAATGACGAATTTATGTAACTAAAGTCTGATATATCATTACATAGCATTCAGTTACATTACTGTGTTACTACACAGAGACAAAGAATTTAAAAAAATAGTAATATTTCCAAATTGTATTGTGAATTTTCAGTTATTGAGAGAATAGTTCTGAATTTTGTTCCTTCATGTGTATAAGAGCACTTTTATGAAGGAGTGCAATAATTGCATCATGAAAGCCAAGTATATTTCTGTTTTGTGTGGTTCTGAATTTAGAGTAACAGAATCGTTGTTTCTTATGGGGATATTTGGGAAGATATCTATTTCAAATATGTTTATGTGGTAGTATTTATAATTGTGTGAACCGTGGTTCCCAAGACTCATGTGGATGAGTCTCTCATTGATCTGAATATTTTCATTATTCAATTTCCATGGTCGGTGTCCCTTTCCTGAATAATTGAGAATAAGCTACCTTTTTAGTAGAGATAACTAAATGTGTCCTAATAGAAGAGAATTGAGTAAAAGAAGACGGTGGATGATGTTTGTGTTGTGTGTGTAGGAGCTGGTGCCGCCTGCCAAAGGTATTCTGGAGCCCACGGAGGTCTTGAGTGAAGAGGTTGAGGAGGAATGCAAGGTGAGGATTACAGCTTCCTATTAATGGAGGCCATTTCAACGCTAATTAATTTGTTTGGTAATGTAGATTAATTTGGGACCTTTAGTATTGCTGCTTGTGATTGCGTAGCGTTAGTGATTGTGTAGCTGTAACATTATTATCAATTTTTTCATTTCGTACTCAATTCCTTTATTACTATTTTCATCAATTGCTAAAATCATCCTCCTCTCTCTCTCTTTTTTTTTTTCTTTCTTCATATATAGGACCTACCCAAATCAAGTAACTTGAAGATTGTGATTAAGAAGGAAGAAGATGAACAAGTAAGCTATTCACGTGCACTATTTTTATTTTGATTTAATTTTAAATGCTTGAGAGTGTATTTCCTTTTCGGAAGAAAAGTTAATATGAAGTGTCCTAATATCTGGGAATTGAGGAAAAGGAAATGATGGATGATACGTGTGTTGTTTGTATAGGAGCTGGAGCCACCTGTCGCGGTGTATCTTGAGCCCGCAGAGGTCACGAAAGAAGAGGTTGAGGAAGAACATGAGGTGAGTTTTCAGCTAACTTGTACAACGTTTGTTTTCACGAAAACGAGTGTTATATAATTATGAATTGGGGACAGATTTTGATGACCTAAAACATTACCAGAAACAATCAATAAAATACTTTTAAACTGTTTTCAAAAGCAAAACCTAAAAGTAAAGAGAATTGAAGTAAAAAATGTGATCAAGACCACTTCTGATGAACCACTCACCATGTTGGATATGTTACTGATGTATTTGAGGCTTCTTCCTTTCGTTCAAGTGAACTCGCCTTGCAAACTTTTAGTTTGGATTGTTCGTTACCAGGAAATCTGTCTCTAGTTATCCTAAAATTGCCAAAATGACAATGGCACTAACAAGTGTCAAAGGAACCTTAGATTACATACAACGGCTGACATTTCAATTTCTGAGTGAAGAAATTGAATAGGATACTCAGGAATTTTGTGGAGAACATTTGTTGCACATCGTAAATATTCTTTGAAGCAAGTTGCATTAAAATTATTTTAGAATTTATGAAATCAACAAAATATGCTTTAAAAATGATGGAAATCTTATATATTATTTCTCAAAGGGATGTTTGGTCTTTTCAATAAATTGGGCGACATACGAAACCGATCTATATAAAGAAGCAATGGATTGAAAAATCGTGTTTCTTTTTTCACCTGCACATGTGACATTCGTATTGAAAAAGGGCGTTAAAAAATACCTAAATATTAAAAAAAGTAGTAATTCGGGATCTGTAATATCTGATTGCCGCGCGATCTATCGGAAGAAAATTACACTCGGACGGTGGCGGGAAATGCAATCTCAAGCATTTTTGTTTGTTTCAATTTAGTGTAGGTTGTGTAAGCACGTAAACGTGATTTTCTACATTGAATAGAAATCTTGAAATATGAGAGGTTAGTGATCTTAGTGAGGTTAGGTCGTTTATAATGCTGGAATATTAAAAAAAGAATTTAAGCAGAAACAGTTTGGTTATTTGACTAACCGTGCGATTTAATCGCACGGGATCTCACTAGTTGTAAAAAATGCCTTAGTGAAAATCGATGAAAACTGCAAAAAAAAGTCATAAAAATGGCTCATTTCCTTTTTGTCATAATATAAAATTGCCTATACTAAAAGTCATTGTTCTAAAGGGAAAAGAAAAAATAAGACACATCATTAAAATCCTCCCCCTATATTGCGATTTTTCAAACTTTGCCCCTCAAGGCCCGTCTTCACAATGGAATATGTCACGGTATTTCACGACGTTCTCAGTCGTGCCACCAGATATCGCATGATAGCGACCGTATCAAGCTGTGTTGTGATCATGCCACTTCTTAGGGCACAAGGTAGAAAGACGCAAAATGCCATGTGATATTCCATGGTGACCATATGAGCTTGAGGGGCAGAGTTAGACAAATCACACTATAATCACTGTGAATAAATATTTTAAAGATCTGTTCTGAAGTTTCCTGATATTTTGGTACATTGTACTGCTTACAACAGTTACATTTTTACTACTTTGCAGTGATTTTTTCTCCATTCAAATCATACTCCACAGCAGTGAAAATGAACTGATCAACAAAAACAGCTTTCTTGTGCAAGAAAAAATATGCTTTTGACTTAAATGTTGTTGTTGTTGCTGTTCTTTGTTTTTTCTTGTGTGTGAACATATGTGTTCTCATCAGCAGATACTTTAAAGTCAATAGGAATGATAAAAAATTACAAGTAACAAAATAAGGTATATAAATGATAAAATGATTGAACTCCTGTATTACAATTTTATCGATTATATACTTTATTTTGTTACATGTAAAATTTTTTTTTCCTAACTTCAGTTTGTTAAGCTACCAAAATATTAGAAACAATACATTGAGAGTTGTTTGGAATTTTTGAGATTGTGTCTGAGAAATTAGAAAAATTCAGGTCATTCATTGGTGTAAGCTTTCTGAATTCTTAGTAGTTCTTTTTTTCTTTTCTTTTATTTATTTATTTTTGTATGTTAAATTAAACCTCTGGAGATCTCTCTGTGGCTGCCAGCCAGAGGTGAAATATTGCCAACTGCACACCTTTCACGTAGCTTGACTGATGAGATACCTTAATCAATAACCAATTATGATCCATCAAGCTCTTGTGTTTATTTGAGACTGGGGCACTGAACATAATGGCCCGTGCCATTTGCCTACACACAAAACCCAAGGTCGCACGTGTGGGACTGCTTTCGTACCATCTGAAACGCAGATCGGCAGAAGCCGACATATCTTGTATCCAACTGGCAGTATACCTGTCTTTGACATGACAACATTGAGTTACCACCCAACTGTCAGCCCCAAAATTCCATCTTCTATAGTGTACAAAATTATAACGAAACAAATTGTGTCGTTGCATCAGAACTTCAAAATGAAATGCGAAGTGTGTCCTACATCTGAACTTCAAAGTGAACTTTGGTGTCGTGTTGCAGGACCCTTTTTCAACGTGGGTTGAACGTTGCCCCAGCATCAAAACTGAAGAGACTGATGAACGTTCATGCTCTCCTGGTGAGTAGAAAAAAAATTACGGTAAGGTGCTGACACTGTGTGAGAATCATGCTTGGGGACGGAATTTTTGTTTTCCTAGTCACTGTGAATAAATGTAACAACTCTTTCTGCTGAGTTTACGGAGTATGAAGTGATGTGAAGGAGAGATGTCAGGAGAGAACTTGCTACTTCTTTTCTTGTCAGGAAGAATTAAAAATTGTAGTTCACCATTTTTTGAGTTAACTATGATGAATTTCTGGGCAGTTTACATTAGTGATTGTTAACTTTAGAAGGGCAGAGAGCAGTGCATTTACGCAGACTGTTTTTTGGGCATAATTTTAATATTTGATAGCTGACTTTTATAATCTGGACCGTCAGAGAAATAAAGAAAATACATTATTAAATGTCTGATTATTTTTTTCCCCTTTCTTTTTTTTTTCTTCTTTTTTTCTTTCCTGATACTAAAATTTCATTCAAATGTCTTTAAATATATCATTTTTTCACTTTTGCATCTAAACATTTGGAATGAGTTTCCAAATAAAAGTGACATTTTTAGATCTGAATACTTTGTTTTAAAGTTGAAAGACTTAGTTTCCCAGAAATGAGAAATGTCTGGGTGGTCAATCCACGTCCATTCATGGATTTCTATAAAAAACAACTGTCAGATTGTACCATATTCCTTTAAGCCCTGATCTCACAATCATAAGAATTCACTCTTTTCAAAGTTTTGTTTAGTCTGTTAAGTTCATGGTAGCAAAAACCAGCGCACAACCACAATGAGTGGTTTAAGAGGGGTAGTATTTGCTTGTTACATTGCTAGATCACACTTTCAATGCAATCGGATAGCAGAATCTATTAATTTCTAAATTCAAATTACGTGTGACTGTGCCAGTAAACTTCTGCATTTATTTTATTGTTTTTTCAAGTGTATCACAAATTAAAGATGATTACTTAGATTTAGTTTATGCTGTGAGGAAATGTTTTGTGTTAAAATTTTGTTTTTTAGAATTAATTTTAATAATACAGGATAGTCTATATATCAGTTACCATGATAGTGAAGATTTGGTGTCAAGTGCTACTAGAATTCTATGAAGTAATAGTTACGTCAGTTTGAATATTTTTTTTAACTTGTTGGTATATTCAGTAAAACTTGCTCAATCTGGAACTTGTATAATGCAAGAATCTGTCTAATGTGAACATAAACTGTGGTCCTTACTAAAGTAAATTCTACAGTATTACATTCCATAATGTAGAATTTTGTCTAATACAGAAAAAAAAATAATACTGGTTTCTTGAGATTCCACCTTGAGCAAATTTTACTGTATTTTCAAATATCCTTTTCTTCACTTAATATTGATACATTTACATCAGTTTTAGACGTCCAAGCACCCTGGCATCACAGATTCTCAAATTCTTGAGTATATTTTAAATGATTTGCATTTGAGTTGTCTTTCTGATGAATTCCACTTGGAGTGGGTTGTAGGAAATTCTTTATCAGATGGCAGCACGAGTTCTTGAATTCTCTTAGGGTCTGAAAACACTACACTTAACACTATGATTACTCTGGTCAACATACATTTTGGTGCCTCATATGTTAAACTTTGTTGTGGGTATTTCGATGTCACTGAATGCATAAAATACAGTAGTTTGCCCTATCAGCTCTAGTTTTGTAAATACAGAATTATAATCATATATCCCACTTCCACACTCAGTGTGCTAGAATTTTGGAGCATCAGTGGCATGTGGATATAAAATATTTACTTTACTGGTGTAATTTGTTGTAAAGTAAGATAAAATTGTTTTTATAAATTTAATATATTAAGTAGATAACTAAATTACTTAATTTCTCATCAAAATGTTTAAAAAATTTACGAAATCAAGCATTCATTCAACACCCATAAAGGTTTTAATAGATTTTTTTGTAGTGAGAAATGCCATAGCAGCCTTGTTGCATGTTTCAACAGAAGTGTGCCTTAATGTGTGTTTCCTATTTTCTATTGGTGAAATCTTTCTCCCTGCTTTACACTTAGCTCACCAATGGAAGGAAAGCAATCCAAGTAGCTATGCAGATAATGAACTTTAATACTCATTTCAGCTAAGCACATGGAAACTGAAAAGCAGTTTCTACTAATTGTGAAGAGTTTTCTGCTTTATGCTATTGTAGAAAATTTTTCACAACTAGAATAAAAAAAGACCTGGCACTAGATTCAATTTCTCTCATGGATTCCAAGAAATTTTAATAATTTACAAGCTTTCTTATTTGAGACCCATCAAAAATCCCTGCTTTCAGTTTCTCTTTAGTGACCATCTGAAATGTAGGTAATATTCACTTAAGCCCAAACCATCCCATCCCAAACGAATAAATAAATAATAAGCTTAGCTTGATATGCAAAGGAGGGAGAATATTTTTTTTCTCCCTAGCTGGTGAAGGTAAATTGATCATATTGTTTTCCCCTACAACTGTTTTTCTTCAGAGGCCAAGTTTTTCTCAACCAATGCTCACTTTTGGCACTGCTGTCCCACAGAAATATAAAGCAGGGATAGTTCGTGTAGCCACTTTGTTGACCGAGAAGAAAATTCATCTTTAGATCCACACAAATTACTCACTAATGTTCATAATACTTAATCTAGTTTTAAAACTAAAGAATTTGTCTCGTACTCTTCTTTCATGTAGAATAAGTAACTAATTCAAACAGCCGTATTTGTTGCCGTTATGTAAGAGTACACACGTCAAAATTCTGCTTGAGTTGTTGGCAAAAGTCAGCATTCATCTGACTTTTATTCTGTAAACCCAACTTTTTAAGAAGACTTTACATTGTTGCAGAACACAGAAGATTCTTCTTTCGTAAAGAAATGTAGGAACTCCTTTTCCTCCCGGACAAAAATACTGTACTTGTCCCAGGTTTAAGCAAATTCTTTTCTTTTAACCAGTAGGCGAGCAATTGAGATGCGGTTTTGGTGTGATTAAGTTCCCTGATGAGGTCAACCAATTCTTTTTGGTCAAAACATTCAGGTCTTGATGAAGTACTAATAAACTCACATTAACTATTTCCATTTTCACAACCTTCAGACGTTGAAGGTTTCCCTTCAGTGAGCTCTTGTGATGTAAAAACGGAACAGATTCATCATTTGTGTCTGAAAGAGCTGAATCTAGGTCAGGATACGTCCGTTTGCTAGGATTGTTTCTGTTTCTATTAATACCATTATGTTGGCAACGTAAAGGTAAGTCATTTAAGCTGTTTTTTAGACTCCCTCCTAATTATCGATTCGCTGAATTTTAGACTTCTTGTACTGTTTTTTCATTGTCCTAAATGTTCTGTACATATGTTCCATACAATATGAGGAGCCTAGTACTTGATCTAGAAAATCTCCTGAAAGAGTACTTGCCACATGTAGTAAAAGGCATCTGGACTATTCAAACGTTGTATTCTTTAGGAAGCCATACATTTATAGAACTAAATAAGAGAATTGTGGGTTGCCTCAAACGTTCTGTGAGAACACTTTGGATGGAAATTAGCATGCATTAGATGTAACTGCATTCACTTCAGTTATAATAAATTAACCCTAAAATGAAAGGCTGCGTAGTGTAGCTTATTGCTTTTTTGTTGAGAGATAGGCTGGAAAGCCTTTGCAAAATGACAAAATTTACAGCAGGTATGGAAACATTGGATAAATTATTGTGATTAAGGAATGCGAAGTTTTATTTCTAAATACATGACTTGAGCACTAAAAAAGTATGTGAAAGAAACAGTGCACATTACTAAAAAGGCACGGGGGATTCAAAATTTGTCGGTTTAGAATTAAATAAAAATGAAATTGGCTATAAATATGCATATACTGTTATTCGAAAAGTGATGAAAATCTCTCTTTTCTCTGTATCTTCAAAGTAGAGCCAGAGAGTATATAGCTAGAACCATATACTCTCTTACTAGAGCTGATGCAGTGAAGCAGTTAGCATTTTTAGAATCAACGGCCCTGAAATATCTATAATAAGCTTTAAAATTGCTGGCACCAATGTTTTATTATTATTATTCCATTACATCACGACTTAAGATGTTACGAGTCGGCTGAATAGAAAATCTACTCCAGGTTGCAACCAGCTACCTAAGGAGCAGATCCGGTGACTATCAGTGCCTCTACAATACTTTACGCAAAATGTGGGCTGTTCCAAATAAAGCAATTTCTTGCACTTCCCAGTCTTTTGAATTACCTGGGAGTTTAGACAAGTTCTTACTCAAATTTTGCGGAACAAATCCCAGAGCTCCGATAACTATCGGGACGACCTGTGCTTTTACGCCCCACATTCGGCTGATCTCGATTTCCAAACTCTTGTATTTAAGACGTTTCTCTGCCTCCTTGGTAACGACGTTTTGATCGCAAGGTACCGCAACATCGATAAGTAAACACGATTTTTTCGACAAATCCCGGATAACTATATCCGGTTTGTTTGCCGCTATCGTGCGATCAGTTTGAATTTGTTGGTCGTACAATATCGTACACAATCCAACAGACGTCACCGGTTTTGGTGAGTGTTCGTACCACTTGGGGCATGTGTTTGGAACTTCGAGGGCGGTACAGATCTGCCAGTGGAGGTAGCTACACACCCTGTCATGTCTTTTCAGGTATTCCGTCTTTGCTAGGATTGGACAAGCTGAGACAATATGATCAATGGTTTCTACTTGCTCCAGGCAAATGCGGCATTTATCATCTTGGGAGATTTTGAGAACCGCTTTATGATAATGTCGTGTTCTCAAGGCCTGATCTTGGGCAGCTATTACAAGTGCTTCCGATTCTGGCTTCATTCTTCCCCTTTTAAGCCACATAAATGATTGATCTTTATTGATCTGCACCTTGTCCATTCTTTTTAGGTATTGTCCGTGGAGTGGTTTGTCTCTCCACGATTTCTTTAACATTTTTTGTGTTTCACACTTCATGTTTAGCAGCATCAGAAGTTCAGTGTCTGTGTTATTCGACGTGTCTTGCCTAGTTTTCTTCGCAATGCTTCTAGCTACACTAACAATGCCTCTGTTTCCCATTCTTCGGTCAGATTTCATGACCTGCCTCATTAGTGGGTCATCTTGATGGCTGACTACATACTTTCCCATCCCGACTATTGCGTTGGGATTATTATTATTATTATTATTATTATTATTATTATTATTATTATTATTATTATTATTATTATTTTTCCACACATCACGACTAAAGATGTTATGAGTCGGCTGAATATAAAATCTACTCCAGGTTGCAACCAGCTACCTCAGGAGCAGATCCGGTGACTGTCAGTGCCTCTACAATACTTTGCTCAAAATGTGGGCTGTTCCAAATAAAGCAATTTCTTGCACTTCCCACTCTTTTGAATTACCAGGGAGTTTAGACAAGTTCTTACTCAAATTTTGCGGAACAAATCCCAGAGCTCCGATAACTATCGGGACGACCTGTGCTTTTACGCCCCACATTCGGCTGATCTCGATTTCCAAACTCTTGTATTTAAGACGTTTCTCTGCCTCCTTGGTACCGACGTTCTGATCGCAAGGTACAGCAACATCGATAAGTAAACACGATTTTCTCGCCAAATCCCGGATCACTATATCCGGTTTGTTTGCCGCTATCGTCCGATCAGTTTGAATTTGTTGGTCGTACAATATCGTACACAATCCAACAGACGTCACCGGTTTCGGTGAGTGTTCGTACCACTTGGGGCATGTGTTTGGAACTTCGAGGGCGGTACAGATCTGCCTGTGGAGGTAGCTACACACCCTGTCATGTCTTTTCAGGTATTCGGTCTTTGCTAGGATTGGACAAGCTGAGACAATATGATCAATGGTTTCTACTTGCTCCAGGCAAATGCGGCATTTATCATCTTGGGAAATTTTGAGAACCGCTTTATCATAATGTCGTGTTCTCAAGGCCTGATCTTGGGCAGCTATTACAAGTGCTTCCGATTCTGGCTTCATCCTTCCCCTTTTAAGCCACATAAATGATTGATCTTTATTGATCTGAACCTTGTCCATTCTTTTAGGTATTGTCCGTGGAGTGGTTTGTCTCTCCACGATTTCTTTAACATTTTTTGTGTCTCACACTTCATGTTTAGCAGCATCAGAAGTTCAGTGTCTGTGTTATTCGACGTGTCTTGCCTAGTTTTCTTCGCAATGTTTCTTGCTACACTAACAATGCCTCTGTTTCCCATTCTTCGGTCAGATTTCATAACCTGCCTCATTAGAGGGTCATCTTGATGGCTGACTACATACTTCCCCAACCCGACTATTGCGTTGTGCCAGGAGGCCTCAATTTGTCTGAGGCCTCTTCCTCCTTCCTTACGTGCCACATAAAGTCTATGTATATCAGCTCGAGGGTGGGAAACATGATGCATTGTTAGCAGTTTTCTGGTTTTTCGATCCATGGTGCGAATTTCTTGCTCAGTCCAGTCCACTAGTCCAAAACTGTATTCGGCTACAGGTACCGCCAGACTACCTATTGCAGATATTTTATTCCTGGAATTCAGAGCGGTCTGCAGGACCAGTCTCACTCTTCTATAATACTCCCTACGAATTCTCTCTTTCATTCTGTCATTCGAGATGGTTTCACATTCTTCAATGCCCAGATATTTGTAAGTTTTACCTGGCTCAAGATCTTGAATCACAGTGTGCGTATCAATTTCAATGTTCTCAGACGTTGTGAGTTTCCCTCTTTTTAATTTGATTTTTGCACACTTGTCAAGGCCAAACTTCATGCAGATGTCATTGCTAAAGTCATTCACGACAGACAGCATTTGGGAGAGAATCGCTTCATTCTTACCAAACACTTGCAGATCATCCATGTAAAACAAATGTGATACTGGCCTTTCATCACCATGGAGCTTAAAACCAAAGTCAGCTTGCGACAACTGTCTCGATAGTGGGATCAAACTAATGCAAAACAGCAGAGGGGATAGTGAATCTCCTTGAAAAAATACCCCTGTTAATCTGAATACTTCTGGTTTCTACTGCTTCCTTTCCGTTGTGTTTTAGTAACCTGGTACTCCACGACTTCATACTAGCCTTGCAAATTCAATAAGTCTAGGATGAAATCGATAGATCTCCAGGCTCTTCAAAATCCAATCGTGTGGTACACTATCATAGGCCTTTTGGTAGTCAATCCAAGCAATGCTCAAATTACGTTTGCGTTTTTTTTACATCATTCAAGATGACTTTATTCAGTAGCAAGATTTCCTTACAGCCATAAGAGCCTTTACGACATCCTTTTTGTTCAGCTGGCATTAGATGATTCTTATCTAGATGTCTATACATTTTGTCAGCTATGGCTGAAGTTACAACTTTGTACAGTACTGGCAGACAAGTAATTGGCCTGTAGTTCTTCGCCAAAGAGCTGTCTCCCGCTTTGGGTAGCAAATACGTGATGCCGCGTGTGAGCCATTCCGGGATTTCCTTTGGGTTTTCAAAAATTTTATTAACAGCCTCTGCTAGATGAGAATGTATTGCTGTTAATTTCTTAATCCATCCAATAAATCTGGATCTTATCAATCCCGGGGACTTCCAGTTTCCATGTTCTTAATTGCTTGGAAGAGGTCCTCTTCCGAGAATTGGTGAACATCTTCCACAGTTTCTACAAGTTCATCGGCAGCATCAACTTCAGATTGAAGCCACGATGCGTCTTTGTTGAAGGATCTGCTCTCCTCCCAGATTCCTGCCCAAAATGCTTCGACGTCATCTTGTGAAGGAGTAACAGCTTTGCCATTCGGTTTTTGAGTCAGATTGCGATAGAATCTCTTCGCGTCTGTTTCAAACAACCGGTTTCTGTACACGGGAAATCTATTCTACGTTTGTACCTTCTTATTCGTTGAGCCCATGCTTGAATTTTCTCTTTTAGCTTCTCAACTACCATTAGCCTGCTGGTGTCATTTTCAATTTGGTATTTTTGTTCAACATTGAATATTTTTCGTTGAACTTTAGAGGTGTGCGTTGATTTAGAAGATGCCTCAGCTAAGAGTGATATTTCACGCCGGGTGTCGGCTATCCGTTTCATAATTCTGTTCATCCATGGGGGTACAGAGCTGTTTACTCTGTTTGCTGTCGGCCATCGGTGTTCTTGGCTGGCCCCAAAATTATCTGAGATACTAGATATCCAGTTGCATATATGATGTGATTGATTTCAGTAATATCTAGATCTCTGTCTGGGGTCTCCACCACCTCATTTAAGACAGAATTCACTGTTTCTATCACTCTTTTAGCTTTGGCAGTTTCGTATATTCTCCTCAACGGTTCGCGAGATTCAACGGAAGTTGCCTAACTCTTTCTATCTCGCGCTGAAGGAGATTTCGCATCACGTCCTTATCGTGTAATTCATTGCTAGATGAGTTTTCACCACTGACGTGTGTTTCACTGGAAAGAGATGAACCTTCCACGGGATCATCATTTTCAAGTTCTACAGTGTTCGTCATGTGGATTGTTCGAGCGAAGTACATACTCCGCATTTCCCTCAATGTCAGCAAGTTCTGCTGTGAATTTGCACTGCTGAGTATGTATCGTCGTTGACTGGCAAGCTTCTTTGAGTCTAGGGTAGGTCTCATATCTGGGTTCCGCTCTCTCCATACCTTGAAAACTTCTATTTCTGAGCAGCCCCATTTTCGCTTTTGCATAGTAAAGCACCACATACACCCCTTTAATTCATCCCGGGTCCATCTCTGACGATGGCTTCGAGAGCTACTGCCGGCTCTGGGTCCTGGGACTAACATCCGTGGGATGGGCAGACGTCGACAAGGTGACATTAGCTCGGTTTCTGAGCAGGGAGGGGACATTGGTAGAACAAGGCACGTTAAGATCATTACATTGCTTGTTCTATCCATTTTGCTCATTGGTTTGATTGAAGATTCGCAGACGCAAGTTCGAGTTCACAGATCACACTACACCCTTAGGGTTGTTTCCTGCATCCGTTACTGCGACCCACAGTGGCCTCGGGGCATCCCCCCGCAGGGCCCAGCAAGGGGTCCCTCCGATCGACAGTCGGCAGTACTAAACCATACGGGATTTTCACGGACTTATGAAGGCACAAGACACCTTCGTGGCTAGTGCAAGGTTCGGGCCTCCACTCTAATCAGTGGCCTGGTGTGAACCCAGTTTCTCTCCTGTACCCTCTATGGTGCCGACAACAATGTAGTCCAAAGGTTCACCGTCGAGGTGGGTTGGTCCACGTCCTGACGGGGGGATGCAGAGAAGGCTCTCAAGTGTTCCTTTCTCCATTTTTTCATCGTCTTGCTTTTCATTTCATGGTCACGTATATTCTTTTCACTCCTTTTTCTTCCTACTGGTTTTCTGTATGCTGAACGCCCACCCATGGTTTGCCGTGCATGGCGACCCGTGTCGGAGGGAATGTGTGTCCTGGCAGTGAGAGACCTGTTTGTTTCCCAACTAGTCCTGGTGCTATGTTTTTTGGCTTGCACTAAGGGGTACGGTACGTCTACGTTTTTGGGGGAACATTCCTTGTAGGTGTCAATACACTCGCTTTGGCCTCGGACTCTTCTAGACGGGCGGTCGGGAGCTAACCCACTCCCGATCAATCGGCTCGGACTAGGTCTTGCACTGAACTCAGGGTGAGCGGGGGGATCCACGGCGGTGCAGCGCTGTGACATCCCCTACTATATCTTCGTGTCAGCCCTGGCACCCAGTGGGGTGTTCCCCTTGTTGGACTCCATGGTGGGTGGGGAGCACGGAGATGAATTTATATCCATCTCATGGATACTCAACAACCCCCCCATGCCCTCTTCTGCAAGGAAGAGGAGATGTGACAGAACAGTTGATCTAAATAGCTTCTTCTCCGGGAAGAAGATAAACCAAGAAAGCCTCGGTTTCTGTTGATGTCTTGCTCGGAAACTGAAAAAACTTTCCAAAGTGTTAGTGCGGTCCGCCTTTGCGCGAGCAATTGAGGAGAGTTTTGGAAAGCTTCAGCGGTCGTGCGACAAAGAAATGGTACAATTCTCTTGAAGCACGCACGACGAATACAAATAGAAAAGAGATTTTAAAAACTGACACAGATTGCGGCCTCCAAGTGGAAGTGACCACTCACCCTACACTTAACCTATGTAAGGGAGTGTCAACCATGAAGACTTTGCGACTGAAAACGAGGATGAACTTCTTCCTTTTCAAGAGCTACGGTGTAACGGAGGTGTAAGGATCAGGAGGAAGGGAGAATGGGAATGAGATCCACACTTCTACCTGATC